>PVLD010003024.1:0-151362 GCA_004027595.1 Dinomys branickii
GGGCGAATAAACAGCTCACCACCCCAGGATTCTTGCAGATAGGCCACTCAGGTGTTCCTCCCTGGGTGGAGCTCCTTCCCCCCTCACAAAACCCGTTGGGGCGCCTAAGTAGGTCTTCCCACCCGGGAGATCCCGCAGTCCTTAAAGCTGCTTTGATGTCTCTCGCTGGGCTGAGCTTCTTCCCGATTCAGGAAAAACCTGTTAGAGCGCGCACTTAACTCACCCTGTGATCGTGCAGACAGGAGTGCCGTTCAGATGTTTTTCCCTGGATGGAGATTTTCCCCGACTCAGAAATCGCGCCGGCCGGTCGCTGTTGCTCCAGTTCGTGCAGCGCTGGCTGCGGGGGTGGGGTTCTGAGCGCGATCCCGGAGCGCTGCCTGGTTTGGCGCAGTTTGTCCCAGTAGGGCGTTCTCTGTCGGGTTCAGGAGCTGAAGCCATTCTTCCCTCCACACTCGCTCTCTCGGCTGGTCGTCTTCTTCCCAGAAGTCCTTATTTCTGTCTTCATATTGCTATATTTCATTGTTTGGGTGATAATCCTCTGGGAGGTTCTCTCTCTGCTGCCTACCCAGTCGCCATCTTCCCGGAAGTCTGTCATTATTTTTTTTTAAGGGGAGAAAATTCAACATTTTATTTTATTTTATTTATTTATTTTTAAATTTTATTTTAAAGACAAAAGAATGGAGACATATGAACCAGAATAAGCCACAAACAATATCGAAAATACAAAATTATACAGAACATGTTAGGGAATTAGCACTGGATGAATGCTGTATTATATAATGTTATCTTCACATTAGTTATCACACAAACATGAAAGGAAATACCAAACTATAGAGAAGACAGTAGAGGGCTGGAGATATAGCTCAGTGGAATAAGCACCTGCCTAGCAAGCACAGGTTCCTGAGTTCGATCCCCAGTACCGCCAAAAAAAAAAAAAAAAAAAAAAGAAGATAGTAGGGAAGTAGCACTGGATGCTGCATAATATAAAGTTATCTTCACTTCTGTTACTACAAAAACGATTGAGGAAATACAAATTATAGAGAACATAGAAGGGAATTAGCTCTGGATGCTGTCCTACATAATGTTACCTTCACATGTTACTCAGTTACACAGATGATGGCCCATTTCATCATTCAGTTTTCTCCTCCCTCACCTCCATTGCCCTACCACTCAGTCAGTCATCTTCCCTGTGATAATAACTTTATTCCTGGGTTTATCTATACCCCTGGACTCTCACCTTGGGAAGAAATATAGCTACCTCAGACCATACTATAGCACACATGGGTGTATACAAACTGCCATGGTCGGAGGTGAAAAAGCACCCATGCTCACAGCGAACTGCCCCGCTCTGCCCTGTTGCCGTGCTATGGGTGGGGGCGGGTCCAGTCCATGGGGCGCCCTCAGCGGGACCCTCAGCGGAGCAGCCACGGGGCCCACTGTGGAGCAACTGCAGGGCCCTCAGCAGAGCAGCTGCGGGGCTCACAGCGGTGCAGCCACGGGGCTCACAGCAGAGCAGCCACAGAGCCCTCAGCGGAGCAGCTGCGGGGCCCATGGCAGAGCAGCCGCGGGGCCCACGGCGGTGCAGCCGCGGGGCCCACGGCGGTGCAGCCATGGGGCCCACAGCAGAGCAGCCGCGGGCCCTGGAGCAGCTGCAGGGCCCTCAGTGGAGCAGCCACGGGGCCCACAGTGGAGCAGCCATGGGATACACGCCCCCGCCAGGGTGCCCTTGGTGACCCGTTCAGCTCTGTCCCATTGCCTCAATGCCAGAGGCCCTTTCTTCTCCTCCTCCCTCCTCCTGATCTCCAGTATTACATTCCCCACCCCTTGCAGCTGGGCATTGGACGAACTTACGATGCTTGGTATGAGGGCTTGAAATCTCCCTGGCCTGTTCTCACTGTGTTAGTTCAGGGTATGAACTGAGTTTAAGGATTAGTTCTAGAATACAGTTGGAGGATTTTCTCGGATCTGCTGTTTAGAGTATGTTGTTGTTTTTCAGACTCCCGGTCTGCTGCTTTTCATCTAATTTGTTGCTATGGGTTCATGTAAGGTTCATTTGTGCAAGCTGTAGGGACACCCTCTGGTGCTCACATTAACAGTTTGGGGTGAGTCCTGAAGACCATGGGTTCTTCCCATTGTGGCCAGGAACAGGTGGTGCTTGCTCAAGCCACCGAGACTCAAGGTGCTCCTAGAGAGAGTTCAGGTTGGGAGCTGAGTTCTGGCAACCCAGCTTGTGCTTCCTGCCTGATGTTGGAGTGAGAAGGGGGTGAAGCCACTCGATCCACCTCCATCTGCCTCTCCCTCCCATTGCGGTGCTGGAGCCCCTGTCCACTCCTCGGCCAGATCCCTGGGAGCCACTGCAGCTCACTGCCAAGGTTCCCCACTGCTCTCTGCTGGTAGTGGCTCACCCAGCAGAGAGGCAGGGGGTCACCACCTTGAGGCAGGTACAGAGCCGGACGTGGTGGGCTGTGTACTAGTTGCATTGATTCTCTCCAGGCACTGATTAGGAAGGTTGCCGCAGAGTGGGGACTCTGCCCCAGTGGCTGTCGCAACCTCTCATTCTCACACTGGGTTTGACAACTGCTCCCGAATGCTGTTGCCTCCTTTCCTGGCTGTGCCCTCCTCTCTCCAGCCCTGGCCCAGCTCTCGGAACTCCGCTCTCCCCTGGCCAAGTCGGGAGGCTTGCATGAGCGTGGGCCTCCGAAGCTGAAGCTGCGAATGCCGGAACAAGGGTGTGGACCAAGGGTGTGCTTGGAGTGGTGACTTCCTCCTTCTCCTCTCCCTCCGACTGCGCCATGGCCGATCTCCGATCCTTTCCTCCAGCAGAGGCTCTGCTCTGCCTTTTTGAGGGCTTCAATTCCCATTTCAGATCCTTCCTGAGTTCAGGATACCCACCTGTTTCCCTTCTGTCCTTTGTCTGAGTGGCATTCGTCCGGGAGGTTCTCTCTCTGCTGCCTACCCGGTCGCCATCTTGAAGTTCTCTCGTAAAATTTATTTAGTTATTTGTTACTTTCTAATGAATTGACCATTACATTTCTAAAGTTCTGAAATGGCCAACAGACCTTAGAAAGATACCACTTTAGGCTCCTGCTTGAAACCAACAGCTACAGAAAACTGCTGGCCTTGATTCAGGGCCACTGTCATTATTGTTTAATTGTAGAAACTGTCTAATTTCTTCTTTAATTTCATCTGTGACCTCATTGATGGTTCAGGAGGGTGCATGAGAAGGCAGCTGTGATTCTGGTGGGCTTTCCTTCATAGACGATTTTTTTCTTTTCCCTAACAGCTTTTAAGATTCTATCCTTGTGTGGAATTCTGGAATATTAACAATGATATGCCTGGCTGTAGATTTTTTTGATTGTGGCTAATTGGAGTTCTATCTGCCTCACTTAGTATATGTCAAATTCCCTACCAGGAAGATTTCTGCCATGACAACTGTGAACAATTTTTTTAATATCATTTCTGCTATCTCCTGCTTTTTCCTTGATCCCAATCAATCTTAAGTTATTCTTCATTGCCTCATCTAGCAACTGCTAGATTGATTTCTTATGGTCCCTTGCCATTTTTAAGAAATCTTTCTTTTCATGATCAAATCTGTCTAACCAAAAGCCTGTCTTCTGTATCTGAGATCCTGTCCTTATATTGGCTTAATCTGCTATGGATACTTTCAGTGGAATTTTTATTCTCCTGGATATCTGCTTGAGTCTGCCTTATGGATTCCATTTCCTTCCTATGCTGAGCATTCATGGCTTCCATAATTCTTTTAAGCTCCTCTATTTTTTTGTCTGTCTCTGCTCTAGAGTCACTAAGCATGGATTTCATTGTGGACACCATCTCTGCAGTTATCTGAGAAATTATTTCTGATTTGACTTTTGTTTTTCTAGAGCCTGATTCAATTGCTTGTTGTTACCCCTTCAGAGAGGATGGATGGGTGGCTTTTGGATTGTCCCACCTCACTGCCCCCTGGGTTTGTGTTTGGTGATCTGTTTGATGTCTGGGTTGCATCTTGTTTAAGCGTCTTCTCATTTTTTTCCTTTTTAGTTTTAACTCCTGGGGTAATGCTTATAAATTGCCTATGGTGAGCTGCTTTATTGCTAGTATTTAGAACCCTTAGGAAATGACTACTTCTCTAAGGTATCTTCCAGGTGTAGCTGGCTTTGGGGTTTTGAATCTGTGGCAAGATTCTATGTTTTCAATTTGTTGGGGAGGAGAAATTGCTGCCTGTTTGACCCAGCCCCTGGTTCTTTGGCACTGTGCCATGGTATTTTCTGTGACCCTTAGTCAATGGCAGTCTTGGAATACCAGGAAGAACAGCTGTGTAGAACAATAATGTCACTTTTGGCTATTATGGTATCATCAGCCATGACAATAGCATCAAACACAAACTAGAAAATGACAAACTGAGATAACCATTAATTTGCCACCTTTAACAATATGAACTAGATTTGTAGTTATATAACAAAATCTAAAACAAACCAAAAAATTGTATGCAGTATACAAGTCCTTAATATGTCAAATATTTTCCCAGAGATTAAAATGTAAAAGGGGTTAGGGAAAAATAGAGAAGTAGAAGAAGAGAAAGAGATTAGAATTAAGGGCAGAGGACAAAGGGGGGGTCACACAAACTTTGAGAAACTGGAGCAGAAAACTGGAGGGAAAGAGAGAGGGAAGAGATAAAAAGAACAGAACAGAACTACAACCACAAAGAGGCTACACAGAGATAACAAACAGAGCCACTCATATAAAAACAAGATCAAACACTGAAGAAGAAAGAACAAAACCAAACCACCACCACTACAACGAAAAGCAAGAGAGAGAGAAAAAAAGAAAAAAGCCCACTTCCAGGGGTTTCTCTGCTGTCACTGGTAGACAGTGTGCGGGGACAGAGTCCCAGTCCATGCTGATTTATCCCAGCAGCCCGCAGTAGCTTTTTAGCAGGGTAGTGGATGATCTCAGCGAGTCTGCACCTTCTGGCTGAGACCAGACCCATGCAGCCTGCAGCCCTCAGTGCGCCTTCCATGGGCCTGAGCCCAGCTGGGAGCCGCTAGGTGGAGCGGGCAGCTGCTCTCAGTTCTGAGCTCATCCAGTGCCTCTCCACGACGGCTCCTGGCCAGCTGCTCTCCCCCGTGTGCGATGACTGAGCCCGCAGCCCTCATCAGTGCAGTGTTTTATGTCCGCTGCTCCCCTCCACTGCTGCATCTCTCTGCGGAGGGCTCTGGGGTCACCAGCAGTCACCAGGAGTCCACAGGTTTCAACTGCTCCTCTTGCGCAGTGAGCCCCACCTCAGCGAAGGCACTGCCTGCCGCCTCCTACTTCTTCACTGAAGTTTCTCTCTTCACTCTCTCCGTGGGCTTCAATTTGTGCTTCAGGTCTTTCCTGGGTCGAGGGGAGCCGCTGCCCTCCTTCTTGTCTTCCTCACATTGCTGTGTTCCAGCATCTGGACAGCGACTCTCAGAAAGACTCTCTCTGCTGCCTACTGCTCGGCCATCTTGGTACTCTCACTCAGTCTTTTGATGAAATCCAGTCTGCCAGGTTTTCCCTTCAGTTGTGCTGTGTCACCCCTAGGAAAGCAGAGCAGTGAAGGGCGTATATATTTATCTAGTTCATTTCTGTCTTCCACAATGACGCTTCTGTACTTCTTGCTTGATGTTTATTGCTCTTTTTGGAGACAGGCTCTCCACACATTCCTGCCTCAGCTTCGAAGTGCTGGGATTACAGGTGTGTGCTGCCACATCCAGCTTCTTAGTACAAATTCTTAAATCTCACCCTGCAGAGGCAAAGAGAAACACAGAAAAGTCACCCATGATCTGGAGGCAGATTTATTTTACACTGATGGGCTCTGACAAGGGATCAATCCTCCCTCAAAATCTCAGGCCTTGATCTCCGGTACCATAAGGCTTATATTTGCAAGCAAGAAGCACAGTATTTGATGGTCAGTGATTGGTTATATCTTAGCTCATTATTACTGATTGGCCTAAAAGAAAACTACATCATATACGTTGCAAGTACGCAAATTCAAACTCTGGGCAAGCCAGGAGTTACGGGAAACAAGCGCTTGAGATAATGTATGGGTTCAGGGTACAGTCAGCTCGCTAAAGGAAGTATATGCCTGGTGTTGGTGGAAGACAGGAAGACAAATCTGTTCAGGGGACTGGCTAGTTGCAGGAAAGTTAACTCTAAAAAGTTAACTCTATTTTCCTCTCCAACCCTATGTTTTAACAACCCAATCTATCCCTTCCCCCACTGGACAAATAGCACAAAAGAAGAAAGTCCAAATGCAGTAAGAAAAAAAGGCAGAGTTCAGGGAGTTCAAAAACTACCAAATTCCTTTTTGTTTTTAAACCATGAAAAACATGTGATCTGTAGGCGCATACCTACAGACCCAGTACTCTGGGAGGCTGAGGCAGGAGGATGGAAAATTTGAGCCGAGCCTGAGCAACTTAGCAAGAACCTGTCTCAAAATAAAAAAGGGTTGGGGATATAGCTCACTAAGGCCCTGAGTACAACCCACAGTACCACAAACAAAGAAACAATGGACACAGTGATTCATAGTAAAACTCACCCCCTTTCTTTCCCCTTTCTCTCCCAGCCACTTCCCCACCTCCAACCTTTTCTTACCAAACTCGCCACATCCTCCTCTGCTGGTCTTAACTCTTACATCTCTGTTTCTTCCTTTGCGCTTTCCTATTTCTCTAATCCTCTCCCCTGCTCCTCTTTTTCTTGCTGTGTCCCCAGGCACCTTGTTGTTAACCCAGATGTCCTCTTGGGTGCAGGAAGTGGAAGCGGAGTGGAACGTGGAAGCTTCTCCCGAGGGTCTGCAGGGGTGGTGAGCACTGTGCCCTTTGCCACTTCACCCTCGGTCTGCAGAGAGACCCCCAGGCCTCTCAGACATGCTGCCTGCTGCCCACAGCCCAGCGAGCTTCCTTCCCTGCTGGTGATTCTGCATGACAGGATCTTTGGACGTGGAGACAGCAGAAATGAGACTGGGCCCACTCCCGCCAGCGCACATGCTCTCCTTGCCCAAAGATTTATTGAGGTAGGTTTCAATGTACTGTTATCCTCCTGCCTCCTTCCCTGAGACTGTTGGGATTGCAAGTGTGTACCACCATGGTGGGCTGGTTTTGCTTTTAAGGAAGTCAGAGGGCATTGTTAGCCCTAAAGGATTAGATATACCTCACGGGTCCTCTCCCCTTACGTTATTTTGTACCAATCTGCATTCTCTGTGGGAGACAAAACAATGGCTCTGCCCCGTATATCCATGGCCCCATTCCCAGTGTCTGTTACCTTATGTGGCAGAAGAGACTTGTACGTGTGATAATAGCACAGTGCAGGATAGCGGTGTAGGATCTTTTTTTTCCCCCAGTACTGGGGCACTGAACCTTTGCACTGAGCTACATCCCATGCTTTATTATTTTTTTGTTGTTGTTGAAGCAGGGTCTCACTGAGATGCTGAGTCACCCAGGTTGGGCTGGAACTTGCGATCCTCCTGCCTCAGCCTCCCAAGTGCTGCGATTAGAGGCATTCGCCATCATACTCAGCTGAGTTAAACTGAGTTAAGGATCTAGAGATGGGCAGATGACCTTGGATTATCCACCTGGGTCCAATGTCATTGCTGAGACCTGGTAACATGGTGTATTTCAACAGACCCAGCATGAGACACTGATAAAACCACAGAAGCTGAATGTTTGCAGGAAGTGAAACGCTCCTACTGGAGAGGAGCAGAAGTAAATAAGTAGGTAACGTGGCTTGGTGTGAGGGTTATCAGAGCTGTTGCCTGGGCACTTCCTGGGGACCTGAAGGCCACTTCTGCTAAAACAGTGACTCTTAACTTGAGTTTGCAGAAATCTGATGGGTGACTAGGATTCCAGAGATCCCTGTCAGCATATCCTTTTGCTGTCTTCACCCTTGAGTCCAGTTCTACTCAGCTCTGTGGGTAGATGTGTTGATCATTTTTTCAATAGAATGACAAATTTAATGAAAACTTGCACTAACTTCCTTTCTTATGCCTGATGTTCTCTTGGGTACTTAGAATATCTTGTTTTATTCAGTATCTTAACAACTCACTGAAGTCAGTACTATTCTTCCCATTTTACAGATGAAGATACGGTCTCAGATAAGAGACTAGTAACTGTCAGATTCAATTACGACCCCAGATGGCTCAGTACCCTTTCCCCTACATACCCTGCCTCTCACATTTTAAATAGAAAGTAATACTAGGCTTGGTGGTGCACACCTGTAACTCCAACACTTAGAAGGCTGAGGCAGGAGGATTGCTGTGAGTTTCAGGCCAGCCTGGGCTACATAGCAGAGACCAAAGGGATAAAGGCCTCCTGGATGCCAAATTAAGAGTCACCTAGGAATCAAGCTAACAGGTGAGAAGGAGGCATAAAGCCATCGGTGGCCAACAGCTGGATGGCAGTTGAGCATGGGGAAGCTGATAGAAGAATGGGGCAGCCAGAGCGCGTCCCCTTGGTGGCACTGATGGCTGGAAATGCAGGCAGGAGACTTTCCTAGGGTACAAACTCCAGCAACTCAGTAAAACTGAATATATTTTAGAAGTGGAGAACATAGGACAATATATAAACTGGTAATCACTGGGGACAAAATTTCCAGATACCCATAAGTCTCAATGTCATCTTGACTTCTTAGAATGGAGCCCATAAAAGCACATGAGGCTAGTTAGATGTAAACACAGAAATATGGCTAAATCCTAGTAGGTCATATATGTTGCTCAATTTATTTTCATTTTTTTACTTTTGGTTTTTTGAGACCAGGTCTCACCTTGTAGTTCAGACCAAACTTGAACTCGCTATGGAGCCCAGGCTGGCCTCAAACTCGTGGCAATCATCCTGCCTCAGCCTCCTGAGTGCTGGGATTATAGGCATGTGCCAACACACTGAGCTCAGCTCTGGTCTGTTTTTCAAACAAACTATGCTTCTATCACCTTAGGGCCTTCACACTTGCTGTTTACAGCCTGTCTGGATGTCAGTACTGAGCCCTCCTTAGCCCTTTAGCCCAGAGGTCTCCAGCACAGGGCCCTCAGCCCCCCCCACCCCCCACCCTCCTACCTTCTGCGGATCCCCTTTCCGGGCTCCTTTCCCTGTGCTTACAGCAGCCTCCACTGATCTCACCTCCTGGCGTCACTGCTCGGCTCAATTTCCCTCATTCCTTCCAGATCCTCAGCTCCTGGAGGGCATAGAACTGCCGTATCTCCAGCACCTAGAGCTGCGCTGGGCAGTGAAGATCCTCACAATCCCGCAAGTCCCTCATCTACAGACCTGGCATCTTTGGGGTGAGGAAGAAAGGGTTTGAAGTGCATGGGAGGTTGTGAGGCGGTGACAGGCCAGCACCAGATGTCACACATCGCAGAGCTGAGACAGCCCGGGGAGCCCTGCCTGCACCCCACTACCTCGTTGCCAGTCTGCAATCCCCAGGGAAGGCGTGGAATGAGTGTAGGCCTGGGAGGGGTCGGGGACAAAGTAAGGCTTGGACCTCACATACCCCATGGAGGTTCTAGTTGTGCAGAATCTTAGTCTCCTTCCTCCCCAACCTCCAGGTGGCCAGGTCTCGCCTGCCCCATCTGCTGGGAGCCGGGCCACTGTCTAGAGAGCTGCGGCATTCTCCTATTCAGGAGCCCCGTGAAGGGCCCTCACTGCCCCCTGGTGGACATCGTGGCACGGTGCAGCTTCCTCTGCCCCGAGGAGAAATGGTCCAGCCACTTGCAGCCCTCCTTGGCCGGCATCCCGGAGGTTTCTGCGATGATCCTCTTGGATCTCCCCAGCACTTGGCTTTAGCGAGACTCGGAGAAGGCTGGCGTCTGCGGGCAAGCCCTGGCAGGCCGGGGCAGGTAGTGCAGATGTTTTTCTCAGAGCAGTGGGGAGCTCCAATAGGTGAAACTGGAGTATAACCCATTCATGTTTTAATTTGCAGTCCTCCTGCCTCAGCCTCTAGAGCAACCTGAGTGATACAAATTCCATAGAAGGTAATTTAGCAATCTCTATCAACAATATGTCAAATACACACATCTTTGATCCAGTAATTCCCCATTTAGGATTCTAACTTGTGCTGAAGTACAAAGTGGGTTTATGCAAGGAGCTAGTCAACAGTGTTGACTGCAGTCATAGATGACTGGAGACCCAGATGTCTGTCAGTGTGGAAGTGATTAATAAATTGTTCGTGCCCTCCTGCAGAGGGTGCGTCCCTTCAGCGATCTCCTCTGCACCCCCCAAAAAGAACCAAATGAACCCCAAACTGAGGAAGCTGCATACAGATACAGAATGATACTGAAAATATTGTATTGGATGAGAGAAGCAAACAGTTAATGTGTTTTGCTACTGTGGATAATAAAAAGATTTCAAAGGCGAGGGACGTGGGAGTGCCTGGCACAGCAAAGACCAGTTCTGAACTTTCCAGGGAGAGGAAACCAGTGTCTGAGAATTAGTCAGGGGAGGATATGCTGGCCTGTAAATTCTTTCCTAGTTTTTGAACTTTGAATTATGTACCAGCAATGCTACTCAAAAAGGGAATTGCAATTAATAAAACATTTTGATGTGAAGTAAACACAATTAATAAAATGTTTCAATTTTTATGATGGGTGAGAGACTTAAATGACGTGTTAACATTTTGAACTCCTTGAAAAAGCCCACGGGCATTGTGCCAGGATCTGCTTGGCTTCTGGAGAGGGCCTGATGTGACTTTAATTCATAGCAGAAGGCAAAAGGAGCAAAACAAGCCAGTCCTGTGAGAATAGTCACTCTCTCCTTCCTCCCAAATGGCATCAACCCATCCCCTGGGCCTCTGCCTCCACCTCACCCCAGGTCCCTCTTCCCTCCCAGCACTGGCATGCTGAAAAATTAAGTCTCAACATGCACTGTGGTGGGGATAAGCCATATTCAAACCAATAGCTCAGTAAAAAAAAGTATTCCAGGAAAATGATGAAAAACCTGATAGAAGGGCGCACCAAAAATAATTAATTTTACTGTATGTAAATTTTTAAATAAAATTTAAATATGACGATATTGCAAGTTCCTTGAGGGCAGACCAGAAATCTGAATTCCTTTTGCACCCCCAAGACAGCCTGCTACATCCCATCGTGCCTAGCAGTCGTTTCTTAAAGTAACAAGTAGAACTGATCTGCTGTGGGAAACATGAGCATCTTTGGGGAAATTACCTTTCCCACAGCCCCGTGCTGAAAGAGGTTTCCATTTCTCAGAGACGGACAATTCTTTGATTGCTGTTTGAACCCAGTTCTCTAGATAGTCATTTTCTGAAAAGTCATCAGTTGCCAAGGTTGGTCAATGTGCCCCTGTGGTTTCCAGAGAAATCTTGATCTGACTGGACAGACTGTCCTCCACCCACAACTTCTTCTTATAAGGTGGGGTCCAGTTGCTTCATTCTTCAAGAGTTTCTACACATGGGCACAGAAACACACATGCGCAGATCCATCACAGCATTATAGCATGAGCAGGAAATAGCTATGTGTTGGAGTTAGCCTCTGGGACCTGAGGATTTCTCCTTCTCATCAAGGCCCTGGTATGTGCCTGAGGGGAGCTGTGATGGTCATGCTTGATTGTGTCCATTTGATTGGCCTGGGGGTCACCCAGGAGACTGGTGGAACACACTTCTGGGTGTGGCTGGGTGGGTCATGGAAACATGGCCTTGGGAACTAGATCTGGTCCCTGACCCCCTTCCCCTAGTGCTGCTTCCTGGTCACCGTGTACTAAGCACCTTTGCTATCCACCACATGCATCTGCCATGATGTGTCAGCTTTGCAGCCAGCAGACCATGGACTGAGTCTCCTCATATCGTGAGCCAAGTCAACCCTCTCTTGCTTGAAATTGGGAGTGTCTGGTATTGTGTCCCAGCTACAAGAAAGCCAACACAGGAACTTCGTACAGGGATCATTCATGAAGGGTGGATGAAGTGGGAATGGTATAGGACCCGGGACTGGGAATGCCTGAGGCTCGTGACACCGCCCAAAGCCTGAAGGAGAAGAGCAGGGATTGCTGGGATTGATGAGGGCAGCCACATGAGTAGGAGGAGGAAACACTTTGTCAGTGCCTTCCACGGGTCATGCCCAGCATGACTCCAGAGGGCCACGAACTTCCTGTTGCAAGACACAAGGCCAGCAGACTCCACAGAGGAAGACGGAGAAGGAAGGGGTGTATCTGGAGAGTAAAGAATATCCTGCCCACGTGCTATAGCAGCCATTTCTACTCGCCCTAAATTCCACCCCACTGCAGGACCAACACTCCTTTGAAGGGTTTATTGGCCAGAGTACGTTATAGAGCTCAGAGAATAGGGGGTAAAGACATACCCATTTTTGAATCAGAATAACTGAATGTGAGCCAAGCGCGCTGGCCCACACGTTACCCTGGTAGTTGGGAGGCTAAGCCAGGAGGATCTCCATGAATTTGAGACCCTGTCTCATCCCCTGCCCCCAAAAAGAATAACCGAATTCAAGGGGATCATAAAATATACTTCCCAAATCCATGAAGAGGAACAAGCAAGTTAGTCTTTGTACAAGTGTTGTACACAGCAGTACACAAATATAATCTGTTGTAATTGCTCCCCACCCTCATTGGCTCCTACTAGTGACCCTTTTCACAGCACCAGTTATCAGGGATGACTGCAGTGAGTCCCCAGTGTCCTGCCTGGGTTCTGGTCCACAGCAAGAAAGAAAAGAAAGAGCAAAAGACAAAACAGAGGTGCACAGCAGGGGTCTGAGATGACCACTTGCTCTCAGGGAACAGAGGCCACGAGGCACCCAGACTAGGTATTTATTCACTACACATGAGGCAAGGACAATATGTGAAGGGTGCTGGGTGTTTGAGGAAACAGTAATGGCGACTATGGTGGGCTAGGAAGGTCAAAACACTCTTGCCAAGACAAGGACGAGACCGGGGACAATAAGGACACTGTAGTTTCCCCAGGAACTTTATCCTCTTTAGCAGGTCTCATCTTGTCCTGTGAGTGCCACAGCAGTCATTAGCCGTAGGGCTTCCAGCTGTGACCAAAAAAAGAACGAGGAGTTTCCAAGTTCCAATCTGGCCCAAAACGGTAGGACAAGGACAAGCCTGGATGTCCCCTAGACTCAATTTATAATTCGTGGCCCCCAACAGGCTCCTGCACCAGGACTCTACATTCCCAGGACTTACAACTGCCCCGTTGAAATTCCAGCGGTGGCGTCCTCACTTTGGGCTTTGTCATCAGCAGTGGTTTCCTGAGTGGCCTCTGCTGTCTTGAGTCCCTCCTGGAGATGACACGCAGAGGGTACTGATGTTGGAGCCACGTGGTTTGGGGGCTGAGGTCAGGCTTTGCCATCCATCAGCTGGGATCACGGACCGGCTCAGTGCTGTGTTAGATAAAGACTACAGGAAGCCACTGTGCTAGGCTAAGCTCTTGCACCATGGCCCCAATTGACCAAACTAGAAATCAGAAAGGAGTCGTGCTAACAAAATCCCACCTCACCAAACCAAGTCTAAGTTGTTACCTGACTCTCTGAGAAACCAGGAAGCTGTCACAGCCAAGTTTCCTAAACAGGGCAGTTCCAGTTGGCCGGACATTGAAGTCTCTTTTGCTTTATTCTTTGCTGAAGGTAACCTGAGTGGTCTTGATAGGAGCCTGTCTCTTACTCTTCTATTGTCCTGCCTCACTGTCCATGTTTTACGAACAACTTTGAAATGACCAATCAATGTGTTCTTGTTTCTGGTTTTGTTTTGCTTTTCAGTTTTCTGTCTCTAAAAACAACCCCCTTGGGCCTTCTCATCGCTTGCCCTACCTTGTTGTCTGATTCTAGAATTGAAAGTAAAAATCTTTAAACTGTGTTGTAATTTTGTCCTTTGACACCTCTTTAGTGTTCCAGCTTGAGAGAAGGAAGAGCTGCTTCCAAAATGTAATTTACATAAAACACCCATCCATCCGCCGGGGCTGTAGCTCCGAGGCAGCGCACTTGCCTAGCATGTATGAAGACCCTGTTCCGTGCACGTTGCCCCAAAATAAAGTTTTACAAAGACATCTGCTAAAGCAAGTGATCAACAGGTTACAAGTCTTATCATCAACCACCCCCACCAGCACTGTGCCCGCCCATCTTCCCAAAGATTTGGGCTGTGAGGGCCGGATGTGCAGTTCCATGGCACAGCGCTTGCCTAGTGGACAAGAAGCTCTGGGTTCCATTTCCAGCACCGAAAAACAAAAGCAAAACCCCACCTGGGATTCCCTGGGGGGCTGGAACAGCAGTACAAAGTCCTCATTGTAGGTTGGGAGAGAGAAATCTGTGGGGAGCCCGTTATGCAGAAGCCAGGAAAGGTCATAGCAAAAGTGGCCGAGGAGCCTGCGGTATTGACACACACTGTAGTCCCAGCACTCTCAGAGGCTGAGGCAGGAGGATGGCAAGCTCAAGCCCAGCCTGGCGACTTAGTGACTTAGCAAAGCCTTGTCTTGAAATAAAAACTTAAGAAAGGCTGTGGTGTAGCTCAGCGTGAAATTCCTGGGTTCAGTTTCCAGCAGGGGAAAAGGGAAGATTAGCTGAGGGAGCATCAGTCAGAAGTAAGTCAGCTCTGGGGAAACTGTAGAAATCAAAGCAAAGCAAGGAGTGCAAAGAAGCCCCAGACGGATGGCAGAGTTTGTGTGCTTCTGGCAAGAGGAAGGAAAGCCGAGAGCACAGAAGATTCTGCCCACCTGGAGCCAGGGACCCACGACTGCCACATAGGGTTGCCCTGGCAACAGACCCCACCCCCCGGCAAAGCGTCCAGAAAAAGCTCCTGCACACATGGAGACCCGCCGTCTTGGTAGCTCCTGCTTAGGCGCAGATTAGAGGAGAATTCTGGAGGCTTTGCAGACAACCGGCTCCCATGCTGTGCTTCTGGTGCTAAATCCTGAAGTTGCGTGTATGTGGTGTCTTGCCTCTGCCTTGGGGTACAGCTGTCTAGAAGAAATCACATCCTAGTAAAAGGCAAAGGCCCCTCCTTGAGACTCCTGCATGAGTTGACCTGGGATCATGGGATGAAATCGCCCCAAGCAGCCACTGCCTCCCTAGAAGATTGGGAAGTAGGACAGGCGTGCTGAGATCTCCTGCCTCCCTCTTCGGGGCAAGGACCTTGGCTTGGGAAGCAGAAAACTAGAGGTGACAGCCTTAACCCTCACCCTAAACCCTAGCCCTAACCCTAAAACAACCCAGCCCTGACCCCAGCTGACCACTTGAGAGAACTCAGAATGAAGATAATTCAGCAAATGATTTTTTGCCTTTGAGTAAAGAAATGGGAGAAAGCATTTGGGGAACACGAGCTGGCTTCTACTGTTGCATTTCACAAAGCCCAGTAGTAAAGAGTTGGCCGGTTTGCTCGTATAGTTTAACTGTAATATGGAAAATCCAGAAACTCTAGGACTTATAAAGATGAATGGTGATTCTGTTTCCTCAAAGGTAAATGACAAAACTGGGACATGCTTGTGATAGACAGCAGGACCCTTAACACCCTGGTGACGACAGCCAGAGCAAGGGCGCAGGTATCGTCCCGTTAAGACCGCTGGGTCAGTTAAGACGGTACCTGGGAAATCTTTTAAATCGGGGATGAGGATGATGACGCTAGGCATCTCTAAGGGAGTCTGAAAAATTTCAAGCAACTGCAGATAAGCGTAGAGAGATGCTGCTTCGGGGAGTGTCATTAGTACTTAGAGCTGATCAGCAGGAAATATTCACAACGCCGACTAAATTTTTGAGAAATTCACCCAAAGAACCATTAACCTGAACGAAAAGGAACACGGACTACACCAGTGCTTGGAATGACTCTTTGACCCTAAAACATTCCATAGTTAGGAAGCGGCGGGAGGGCTGCTGGGTTCCCCGGAGCGCAGAGCCTCCAAGGTCTAGTTCAGGTAGGGTCACTGAGCTAATGAGTCCTCCAGGGTGGGAACCGTGAGCTCCAAGGAACAATGAACTAGAGAGTCACTTCCAGAGAGACAGCTTAGATGCAATCGAGGAATTTTCTCCAACTCCAGGTAGGAGCTTTTGCAAGGCATGCACAGGGCGTCTACCCTTTAGCACTTGTAGTCAGGTTTTTCAAGGGAATAGATTTAATACGGGACACGTGATTTAAGGATTGTTTTATAATATTCACCCAAAGAGTCAAATGCAGAAGAGTGCAGGAGATCTGTCCACTCACTAGAGACCTAAAGAATCCAGCTCAGGGCCTGGATTCCACAGCAATGTCCTGCACAAGTCCATCTGGGCCAAAAGCCCACGACAATGTTGCATGTGAGTCTGTATCAAGGATCTGCCCTGGGAAGGCCTAAAGGTCAGTGGTGGAAGCTAGAAAGTCTGCACCAGTGGGAAGAGGGATCTGTGCTAGCCGGCTGAGGGATCTGCACTGGAGCCAGGCAGTGGTGCTCAAGGTAAGGGCCAGAGCACCCCAGGAGAGAACCGCAGCCAACGTCAGCGACAGCAGGGATCCGAGCTCTTCCAACGATAAGAACAGCGTAGTTCATATCAGGAAAACCAGCAGTTCATATTCTCCAGGAGAATCACCAGCGCCCCATCTTCCCCTCCAGTTCTCCTTGTGTGCTGCTGGCAGCAATGCTCAGGTGGGCCCTCCACATCCCGTACCATGCTGATTCAGTCCAGCTGGGTGTTAAAAGCTGACCCTTAGTTAATCAACCACAGCGTTGTATGGACCCGCGGCTCCTGCCTTCCTCCTTCCCCAATTTGAGCGGCAGTGTTTACTAGGGTTAACTTCCTTGTTGCACCACGGTACAGAAGGTCCCCCCCCCCCGTTACTTCCCTCCATTTCAGTCACCAGTGGTCAACCACGGTCTACAAATATTGCATAAAAAATTCCAAAAATAAACAATTCATGAATCAGGTGGTGAAATCTCATGCCATCCCATTCCACCTGCTCAGTTAGTCACTTACCTATCTTGGTTATCAGATTGACCATTACAGGCCAGGTGTGGTGGGCCATGCATGCAACCTCAGTACTTAGGAAGCTGAACCAGGAGGATTACAAGTGTGTTAGTCAGCTTTCCAGTTGGTGGGGCAAAAATACCTGACACCCTCAATTCAAGGAAAGGTTTAGTTTGGTTCATGGTTTGGGGGCACTCGGTCCATGGTGGGCTTCCTCTGAGGAAGGGATGGCGTGGTGGAAGTGTGGGGCGCAGGGAAGCTGTCCACCTCATGGCAGTCGGGAAGCGGAAGGAGAAGGGAGGATGCAAGGAGAAAGATGAACCTGCCAAAGGTGCACCCTCACTGACACCCCTCTTCCAACCAGACCCACCATCTAGCAGCACATTCAGCTATGAATTCATGAATGGAACAACCCACTGAGGACAGAACCCCACGGTGCAGTCACACTCCAAAACTCCTACCTCTGGACACGTGAGTCTTTGCGGGGGCTTTGTACATCTAAAGCGTAACAGCAAGTTTGAGGTCAGTTTGGGGAGCCGTAGTGGGATCCTGTCTTGGTAAAACAAAATGAAACAAAGATAAATGACCAAAAGAGTCAGACTGACTGTCACAGGGTCTTCACGTTTGTACTCAAGTAACACTCACCTTGCTGAATGGCCCCAAAGTCAGCAATCGTAGAACAGGGTGCTATTATAATTTTTCTCTTCTCCCCTTCCCCTTCCCTCCCTCCCCCTCCCTCTCCCTTATTCCTCCCCCCTCCTCCCCCCTCTTCCTCCTCCTCCTCCTCCTCCTCCTCCTTCTCCTTTGTTATTGTTGTACTGGCGATTGAATGCAGAGAGTAACCAATCTACATCCCCAGCTTTTTTAAAATTTTATTTTGAGACAGAATCTCATTAAGCTTCTCAGGCTGGACTTATGGGACCCTTCTGCCTCTGCCTCCTGAATAGCTAATATCATTGCAGGTATGTGCCACTGTATAGGCTTTATCATTATCACTATTATTATTATTCATCTCTTACTATGGCTGATTTATGAATTTAACTCCCATAGGTACTTATGTGCAGGCCTAAACATGGTATGTATAGGGTTTGGTGCTATCTAAGGTTTCAGGCATTTACAGAGGTCTTGGAGTGTGTCCCCACATAAGGGGACTTCTCTGTGTCAGTGACTGCTGGGGAGGAGGGCAGATAATTTGTCCAGCTCATGAAAAGGAGACGCGATGTGAAATGAAGACTCTGGACTTTGATCCTGGTGTGATGGGTGGGTGGGATTTGTGGTGTTTTCCTTGTGGAGGAAAATAACTATAGTTTGGTTGCACAGAGGGAAGCAAAAGATTAAGCAAGAGGGTACACTGCGGTGGGTTCCATGATTGTTCCAAATACTCACTGTCTATACGAGGGTTTCTGGTCCCACTGCTTGCCCCAGTGCTGTGGGACCCCTTCGTGCGGGAGAGCTATATGGAGAAATTACTAGACCTTTGCAAGGCGATAACTACCACAGAGCCACATTCCCAGCCCAGTTACAAGATTCTTGAAGATGGATCTTAAATCGGAATCATCTTTGTACTTCTCAGCGAAGTCTTTGGAAAGGCAGACTCATTGCCTATGGTTAGTAATTACTAATTAAAATAAGTGATGATTAAATTAAAAATCATCTTCTTTGGGCAGACATTAGCAACCTCTGAACAAACACTCTTTTGTTGCCATGGATGAGAAGATTGATAAGCCTCAGTAACAGTGAACATATATAAATTTGGAGCATCACCTTGTGCGATGTGTCCAGCTGCCTTTGTAGCTCTATGTACTATGTTTTCCAGTGAAATGAACCCAGTGTCTTCCAGCTACAACTTCTACACATTTTGATCCAACTTCCTCTGCCTCTTCCGAACTGCAGCTGGATTTCTACACACACACACACACACACACACACACACACACACACCCCTCTCAAGCCTTAATTCCTCAGCCCAAAATGTTCTCTTCTTGTTGGATAACACCAAGGTCAGCTCTTTGGTAAACCTCAACTCTGCTGATGGCCCATCTTCAAATTGATCGCTTCCTTGCTATTATGAAAATTTGCAGGAATTTTAGCTCACAGGAAGTACTGGAGCCCCAGTGAGGGCAGCACACAGAAGTATCTAGATATGCAAAGGCCCTTTTACAAGGACACATCGGGAGAAGAAGGCCAAGGCCAACACCCCGGCCAACAGCGGACCCTGCGGATTCTTTGGATCCATATGAAACTACTCTTCCCTTACCAAGGGCAGCCATTCACAGTGGCTGTGATGTTGCCTCATTCTTCAAGTTAAATGGCCCCATGATTTTTCAAGAGGGAGGAGGAGGAGGATGAAAAAGGCTGACTCATAAAATGTAAAGTGTCAGAGTGTGGTGCAGACTTGTAGTCACAGCTGCTTGAGAGGCTGAGGCAGGAGGATCACAAGTTCAAGGCCAGCCCAGACAATCTAGCAAGACCCTGTCTAAAAAAAAATGAAGTTGCAGATAAAGATAAGTTATTATATAGTATACATTAGATGTAAAATCTCTTCTCCACACACATTTCACCTCAATAGGCTTCACACAGAAAATAACCCAAAATATCAGCAAAGCTCCTCATGCAAAATTATTAATTAAAATTGTTTTTTTATACACTGGAATACTACTCTGCCATAAAGAAGGATAAACTTAAGAAGACATTTCTAGGTAAATGGATGCATATGAGACCATACTCTTAAGTGAAATAAATTGGACACGTGTGTAAATGTCACATGGTTTCTCTACTGTGAGCAACAGAAAGTGTAAATAAGGACCAAAACATAGTAAATATTGGGAAATGGAAAGAAAATGTTCAGATGAGAAGGGGAGCAGGGAACGGAGTGGGGAAAGGGACCAGAAAAAAAAGGTAGAAGGAATAAAATGGAAACAAAGCTTTTGTAAATAAGGAAGGGAAAGGGGTTGAAGGGAGGGGAATGGGGAAAAAGAAGCAATCATGCGCAGGTGCGAGCTCTCTGTGACGAATGTGATGTTATGTAGATCTAAAATGTACCAATTTAAAGAAAACATCAGCTGTAATGACAAAAAGAATCCAAAATCATCTCTAATGGTATGAAAATGGTTGTATGTTTATGCTTCACTATGATGCAGCCTCTTACGAGGCTGTCTAAAAAACACCATTAGGTGGTGCTTAAAACTGTTTACCTGCTCAAGAGAAATGAAAACATACATCTGCACAAAATCTGACACCGGAGTGTTCACAGCAACTTCAGAGTCAGGGAAAAAGGAAAAACCCTAAACATCCCTGAACACATGAACGGATAAACAAAGGTGACGTTACCCACACACCGGGAGATTATCCACAAAAAGAATGAAGTTCTGACACAGGCTACAGCATGGCTGTACCTTGAAAGATTCATGCTAAATGAAAGAAGTCAGTCACTAAAGGCCACCTACTATGTGACGTGTGGGTGAAAAACAAACACAGTGTGTCAATAAAAAGAATTGTTATAGTATAAGACATACTGCCACTTTCCGAGGCAATTCTAGAGTTCTTCTTTTGTGAGTGTCTGTATGAGGTATGATAAAGAATACCGTGGAGGCTGCTGCGCAGTGCTGTCCAGTGGGAGGGCAGACGCGTAACAACATGGCAGCCTGTCCTCGTCCTCCTATTCACGAGATCTGTCACCACGTGCCTTCCGGGTCTTCCCTAGTCTCAATGTCTATCAAGGCAGTCGCGACAGCACAGCGAAGGACAGTCGTGAAAGAAGACTTCCAGAACTGCTTCAGAAAGTGGCAAGTACGTTGGGATAAATGTGTTCAAAATGAGAGGTAGTATTTTGGGGGGATTGATGGTAATGTGTCTTTTACTGTATAAAAATGAAATTCACTGTATTTTAGGATTGCACTTTGTAAGATCCAAAATTATATGAAATGTTCAGAATAGTTAAATCTATCAAAACAAAATGATGAGAGGTTTCTAGGAGCTGGAGGAAGGGAAGAAGGGGAAATGACTACTAAAGGGCTTAGGGGTTTCTTTGGGGACTGATGAAATGTTCTCAAATGAATCATGGTGACGATTTCACAACTCTGGGGATACTGAAGGGAAAAACTGTTTCCTTACACTCACAACACTGCTGACACCAACTGTCTAGAGTTTTCCCCACTCAGTAACTAATTCTCCAGTTTTCCATATACCGACTGGGTGTCCCACCATTCATTATGACAGTAACTACCTGAAGTTAGCACTGGCCCACAGGTTACAGGCTCAGTCCCACAGACTGCCCCGACCACAGATGCCAGTTGTAAGCCCAGTTGTTATCTGTACTTCTGAGCAACTGGCTACCCATTGAGGGTTCCCATAACCCCCTTTTACTTTTGACAGATAGCACAACTCAGAAATACTTTACTTACTATTAATTTATCACAAAGGACATAACTCAGGAACAGCTGGATGAAAGAAATGTATATGGCTAGGATGGGATGAGGCAGTGCTGAGTCCCTGTAATGAAACTGATAAATTTCTTGGAAGAGTCTTGGCTATTCTCCCACCCTAAAGTTTAAAAACCAAACAGCATATATATTCTTTCATTTGAAACCAAGGAAAACCTTATTAAATCCTCTAGCTTCACTTGCTTCTAGTCAGTTATTTTTATCACTGGCTTTAGAAGATGCTTTGCTAAGCAGTAAATGCTAGACTCGTCCTGGCTTCACCCTAGATAACACCTCAGAAGTACACTCACCTTGGAAATGATGGTCTTAAGTTTATTTTTAGGTATTTGGAGATTGCTTTGTGTGACTCAAACTGGTTAAAGCTCCTGGGCCCTTCACTTAGGCACACATAAGTGTCCAAGGGGTACTTTTTGACATTAGAGGGCCCAAAACACTCTCAGAGCAAGTCAGTGCCGCCGTTTCCTAAACATGCTAATGTCGCCATTTTGTACACATGCACAAAGAGTCATGAGGTTTGTTTACACATGAAGATCTCACCACACAGAGTCTAAGTGTTCCCTCAGGGAAGAGATGGGGTCCTCAACTCGACCCACCAAGTTGGTTCTAGTCTCTTGTCACAGAAAAAGAATTTCAGGAGGTGAGAAGCCTTGATGGATTGAGGCAGTCTCTCCAGAGAGAGGCCCACTGTGGTTTGGGGTAGGGAGTAAATGTGTATACTCTTGGCAGTACCCTTTAAGATGGGTGATCTAAAATATTTTGCCTAAAAATATTCTTTGAACTCTTCGAATTAATTTCTTCTTCTTAAGATCAGGTTGCTGCCCTTTACCTTATCAACTAGACTAATTTATGGATTTATAGCATCTTTAAGAGATTTGAGTATAATGGGCCTGGAAAGGGAAACATAAAACCAAGCCTCAGAAGCAAAGATGTGGAGTACAGACACCGGTAACCTTGGGCCACTGTGATTGTGCCCTGAAGTTCCAGTCTTCTTAAAAGTACAATTCCTTAAAATATGCTTTTCCTTGTCTCCTTTCTACCTCTCTTCGCTTCCAATCAGCTTTTCCCAACCTCAGACCACCCGCTTTCTTTATCCCATAAGTAACTCCAAGTCCTATCCTTGGGGAATCGGATTGGTCCCATCTCTGTGGGTTTGGCTACTTCATGAATAAACTCTCTTTTCCAGAACCTGTTGCTTCAGAAATTGGTTTCCTGGGCAACAAGCCAAATCAGCCTGGTTTGGTAACACAGTGTCTTAGTTACTTTTCTCATTGCTCAGACAAAGTACCTGACGCACAAAACGGGAGAGGTTTATTTCACTTATAGTTTGTGGAGGTTTCAGTCCCTATCAGCTGGCTCCAAGAGCAGGGTGGCACATGGCAGAGGAGCAACCATTTATGGTGGTAGAAGGCAGGAAATGTAGCAAGAGAGAAAGGGAAAAGAGAGAGATAAGACTCTTTCAGCCCCTTGTATTGTGTGCAGGCTGGCTGCCCTAGGCCAGGTACAGCACTCACACTCATAATCCCAGTGTCGGACCCTGAATCAATCACAGGCTCTAGATTCAGCCACCTCTTAAAAAAAGATTCTACAAGTGCATGAGGCACTGGGGAGACGCCTAGACATGAACCATAACACACAGTATCGATGCCTTCTATAGGTGCCACCCTACCCCAGCACCTCCATGTGTTCACCAATCCAGACACGCACCAAACCCCATTTAGTTTTTATAGGTACTCCTTATATAGGCGTGACTGATGGATGAAATAACTGGCTATAAGTGATTGTCTTAGTTACTTTTCTTATTGCCAAGACAAAATACCCAACACCCAAGTTAAAGGAGGAAAGGATTATTTAGCACACAGTTTGCATAGGTTTCGGTCCATAGTGAGCTGGCTCAGAGACAGGGTGGTGTGGCAGAGGGGTGTCACAGAGAAGAAATGGTTCATGGAAGGCAGAAGGCAGCAAGGGAGCAGGTAGCAAAGCAGAGAAGCAGCAAATGACAAGCAGTGACAACAGCCCTCTCTCTGTCCCTTATATTCTCCTCACAGTAGGGCACTCTTAGCCCTTACACCCAGGCTGGGGTACCCTTAAGCCTAGCTTTCCACCGTGAGTCAATCCTAGCATCACACACTGTAGAAACAACCACCTCTGAAAGGTCGACAACTGGCACAGGCATTAGGATACTGAAGAGAATGGTACTGTGGAAGCTGTGGAAATAGCTCCCAAAGGAGAGGGAGAACCCTGGGGAATGGCTGCTAAGTGACTCCCAGCCTCACTGTGGCTACCTATAGCCACCTTCTTGGCAGCTTGGAAGGCCCCAGAGGACTGGGAAAGTCTCTTTGGAGTCCAGGGATGCAAGCCTCAGAATTGACAGACACCAATCCCTCCCACTCACCATGAATTGGTGGGTGGATGGCTTTGCTGTTATTCACCCTCTTCTGCTGGGTAAATCAAGAGGCAGATGGGCTTGTCTGGCAAGTAGACCAGCTGCAGCAGATAAAGGAGGACCTTGAGCAACTGCTGCTGCTGTGGAGCTCAGGTTGCAAGGCACGGGAAGCAGTGACCCCTCTAGAAATGTCTCCAGAAGTGTGAGTTCTCATGTCCAAGAAAACTCCCAGGACAATCCCCTGGCTTTACATACTAGACTAGCCATTTGTCAAAAAGCAGAAGCAGAGGAACCCCTAGACCAGGGAAGAGCACAGGAGGGCCACTCGCCTTTACTACCACACGATGTACACAACCTAGGCAGCCATAGATCTGCAGGAGCTGGCAAAACAATTAAAGCCAAAGGTAGATGAAACGGTGTCCATGTGGCTGCTATGGCTGTGGGACAATGGCGCTGATAACATACAGTTAAACCCACAGAGGTCCCAAATAGCCAGCATAGCCAGCACCCCTTCTATGAGGTAGTTTCTGCAGGATGTGCAGAGGACAGCCCCAGAAGCAGGTGAACAGTCTAAATTGGCTGCTGGCAGCAGATGGTCTGGTTTGGGAAAATCTAGTTGACCTATCGGAGCAAGTCACTAAAAGGACAACCTATATAGACTTGGTAACTGGGCTCTGCGAAATGGACATGCACCAAATGTGTTCACGCTGCAGGACTGTGGCCCGGATGAGAAACGACTGATGGCTCACACGAAGGACACGACTCTGGTGAGTGAACCCATTGGCACGTTTGGGTTAGCGGCAGCCTTTCTAGCTCTCTTTACAGATCGCCCAGTCCACAATGCTGTGGTATAGAGAGCCTTTTCTGGTCCTCGTGGCAGTCCAGGAAGTTTATATTTGTAATCCCAAAGGGAAGTCATTGGAATTCTAGCAAGTTAATTCTAGTGCTCCACTTCCAGTACAACCCATGGCATAAATACACAATTATATATCCAAGATGGTGGGGAGCCAAGGGAGTCCTAAGTCCAGCCAGGGTGATGGCTAAGCAGAGCAAAGGCCCTGACCCAAGGCCAAGCACAGGTTGTATTAAATCATGATGAAGGGAGTAGTTTGGGGGTGAGGGGTTATAAGAGTGGCAGGAAGCAGGTGAGTGCCGTGAGCTGGGCCAGGTAGGAGGCCTGAGATCACCCCTGCCATATGCAGAGAGAAGGATATGCAGAAAGAGTAATCTGCATAACACAATTCAAGGCAGTATCTTATGTTTTGCTTCAGCTCTGATGTGTAATTTTTTTATGCTGAGAAAGCATAGTCTGTTTTCTCAAGGTTGGCATAGGAGCTGACAGTGTGGAGCACGGCTCTCCATCTCGCCCAGCTCACACATGTTTTTTCGGAGCTATAGGGCAGGGCAACACTGACCTGTCACCTTGTTTCAAAGACTACGCATCAGCACCTTGGCCAGACCAATTTGCATTGCTTAAAGCCCATTGAGGGGATAAGGAAAAGTCCTGGCCTGCTCTGTACACATCAGTACATAGAAATAGGGCCAGGGTTAGCCAGGATGGAGAGAATTGCTCTTCTTTCAATCAAGGTGAGAGTTATCCAGGTGATCCTCCACTCTGTGAGAAGCACCAAGGTAAAACGAGATGTGTAAAAACTGTACTGGCAAAGGAGAAAAAGAAGGGGGTCCCTGGGTGAGTGGGGCTATCCCCCCAAGGGCAGGCTGTGGGGCCACTGAAGGTCGGTCAGCACCAGACCTGGATGGACCTGCTGGCTGCCAGCCTAGTCGCACATAAGTTAGACGGGCAACCTTTGGATGCGTTGCTGACTCTGTGGAGGCAGTTACACCCTGAGCAGCAATACCAGCCAACGGACCAGGGCCAGGAGGCCAGAAGACCAGGAACCCCGATGAAGCAGGAAGTGACACCGGCCTCCTTGTACCCCGATTAGGAGGCAGGCTGAGGTGCCCGGGTCTTGGGGTACCTGAGAGACTGGAGGCCACATGTGGAACTGACTATTTACTGGTCCCCTCAAAATGCACAGTGTGTACTAGCATTGGTGGATACTGGAGCCAAGTCCATGTGAGTATATGACAACCCAGACCACTTTAAAAGACCTACTGCATGCACAGAAGGGTATGGAGGTCACTACACCACGGTCTGGAAGGCCCAGGTGACTTTAGGTACTGGGCACTTGCCCCCATGGCTGTGTGATGTTTATGTTATCCCAGTTGCTGAATACATACAGGGGATGGACGTACTGACTGGTGCTTGACTAGACATCACACAGGGAGAATTCTGGCTGTGAATTCTCATGGGAAAACCTGTAACCTGAGGCCATCCACATTGTGCACCACTGGCTCTCCTGCAGCCACAGTGGGTTGTGTGCATGAAACACTACCAGCTGGCTGAGGGCCATGAGGAGATGGGACAGACTGTTTTGAAATTGAAAGAAGTGGGGATGGTATGCCCTGTTCAGATGATACGCCTTTCACATTGGCCTGTGCAGAAGCCAGACAGGTCATGGGGATGACTGTAAAGTCTCACCCTGACGCTGGCAGTCGGAACCAATTTGCCTTCACCCGAAAGGGCAGGTCATAGGCCTTCCATAGCCCAACTTTGTGTCTTGCCTGGTGGCCCAGGACCTGGCCACCTGGGCCCAGCCACACTCTGTGTCACTGTTTCATTGTGTTTATATTATGCTAAGCTCTGATTGCCTTGCAGATTTGAAAGATGCTATGCAGTCTAAAGGAAGTTTTGCTGGCATGGGAGTGAGCCATGGACAAAGACAAGGTCCAGGGACCTCGCTGACAGTACGCCAATTACAGGCGTATGTGGGCTTGCTAGGTTTCTGGTGGACGTACTGTGCCTAGTTACCCTGCTGTGCCCTTTATAACAGGTGACCCAAAGGGGCACAACATGGGGCTGTACAGTTGCAGCGGAAGCTGCTTTCCAGGGTTCAGAGAGGGCTATTGCATAGAGCAAAGCCTCACGAGTCACTGACCCTGCCTCTTACCCTTCCCTGCCATCTATCCCAACAGCAGTGGGGATGACGATGGGTTTGGCTGGGGCCTATGACAAAAACAGGAAGCGAAATCACCCTGTTGGGTTTTGGTCACAGTTTGGGAAGGGAGCCAAGAGCCTGACTGAGAAGGGACCGTAAACTTCCCTGACTGAAAAACAGCAGCACTGTACACTGCTCGGCTTGCCTGTGAGGAATCACGGGACAGAGGGGTGGGTATGGACATGAACAGCCTACCCCAGGAGTGGAGTGGCACGGGCCGCCACTCTCACGTATTGGGGGATGTACCTCTACAGTGGGCCTCTTTCTTGGCTAGCCTGTCGGCAGCCGAACTGGCAATGGTTTTGAGACTCATGACGTACATGGCCCAAGAACCCATCGGGGAGGAGAGACTGCAGGACATGACCCCTAGTTCCTATACAAAAGAGAAAGAGGACCTCTGGGTGACACCGGATATACTGATGGATCTATCCATGACTCAACCCTGTCATGCACAGCAGTACTGTCCAGCCCAGTATGGAAGTTGGAAACCAGAACAGGTGGGTCAAGCCAATGGGCAGGTGTGGACAGTGTGATTGCTTGTGATGCATGAAGGAGACATCCTACATGTGTACATGGAGAGTTAGGCCATCTTTAGGGGGCTGTGGGGTGCCAACCTGTGGTGAGATATATAGGTGCATGACCAAAAGGTTAACCATGTAGGGCATCATGGTTCAGGATAAGCCCCTCTTCTCACTGGGGAATGACTTAGCAGAAGTCTTGACCAGGCACTGCAGTGATTGACCGCTAGGAATAGCATCTGACCAAAAATACTGGACTGCTGCACATAGGATAGCACAAGGAACAATGTCTGACCAGAGGAAGGGACCATAAACTTATCTCTCCAGGCTGAAGCTCTTACTCAACATATGGCCCAGGCCTTGAATGTTACGTTTCAGGCTTTGGTGTTGCTCATGGATAAAACTTCTCAAATAAGAAAGATGTTTTTGCAAAATTGCATGGCTCTTGATTAGCTGACTGCAGTATAGGGAGGCACTTATGCCTTCTTAGCAGGATGTTGCATTTATATCCCTGACCACCAGACACAGGTACGGGGAGCTTTGCATGAGATGCATATGGAGGTGTCCACTATCTAGGCCCTGCAGCAGGGCCCAGTGGTGCGAATCCTTGGGATCCACCTGGCACTGGATAGACATTAGCTGTGGTGGCACTGTGGTGGCAATGGGACTGGTAGTTTCTGCTGTTCTCTCTATTGCTGTTGTGATCTTTGTGTGCTGGGGTCAGTTTTATGGCCCTCTTGCAAGAGGCAACTGTCCTCCAACCTTTGAGAGGTGGGATGTAGGGAACCTATCAGACTGAATCAAAGCTCAGGGGATGTAAGGACGCCTCTGGACAACCCCGAGGACATGACTCCATTGTCAGCACAGGTGCATATCAGGGCATAATTATATAGCTGTGACTTAGCAGTGGACCACTACACATGCACCAACGGGACCAGCATGTAAGAATGTAAATAGTGATACCGATGTGTATAAAACCTATGCAATAGAGATGCGGGTTCTTGCGCTCTGCTCCATGCTGCCTCCGGTGCTGAGGTCTTCTACATGTGTGTTCTTTAACCTGGGGAACTCAACCTCGAAGGTCTCCCTTGGGCCCCCTGAGTGGGCCAACAACATCTAAATGCTGCACTTTGGACAGAAACATGGGTGCTGTGACACAAAGTTTGGGGAGGACTATGGAGTCGGGATGGATGACCCAAGGAAACAGAGCTCTTTTGGGGACCAAGAGAGCCTCCTAAAACTAAAAACACCAAACAAGTATCTGTAGAACATCGATCATGTAACCAGCAGGCAGCCTGGATACCCATGCAGGCTCCAATGGTGGGTGAAGGGCAGGGTTGAAAATGTCACCAAGTGACTGAGGATTCTTTTACTCAATTTGGACAGAAATCCCAAATAGGCAAAGTGTAACTTTTAGTGTTAATGGCTCTGAGTTCTGGATGCCAAAGGCTATCAATTCTTAGCATTATCAATCCCCTGCCACCCTCCTGGCAGCTGGAGCCAGCAGTTGTAAACAACCCCTGCAGATTCTTCTGGCAATCACAGATGGTGGCCATTAGCAATTCTCCATTACTGTCCGTTGTTTGGCTTAGTACTACCAGGACTAGTGCCAGGCTGGTTCAGCACCAGCTACCTTTGGTGCTGCCAGCTCTAGCATACCAGCGTGGCCCCTTCTACTCAAGATAGAGATCATGAACAGGTTGCATTGAGACTTTTGCTGCACATGGGGGAACAGGCAGAAACTGACCCAGCACGGGTGTGGGGAGAGTTGCTCATATAGAAGAACAAGGCAGGCTTGTGCATGTATGGTGTCAGGTGCTCTGTGCTGCCACGAGTAGGAGAGGGCTTGGACCTGACTGAGAAGAGCTGTAGAGGGACAGAGTCATTCAGAGAGGCTGTGGGGCAGAGTCATCCAGATGGCTTAGCACAGCTGCTTCCTGCAATCTGAGCAAAGTTCTCCCACAATGGCCACGGGGTGTCTTAGGAAGCTGGCTGCAAGGCATCTGGGGCAGCTGTGGAAGAAAAAAAGTACTTCTGGGGTAGGGGGACTAGGTCCTTGGCTCCTGTCTCTAACCCAGAGTTGGAGTCTCATCATTCTGAGTCAGCAGGAAGGACATCCCCCTCATTGGCATGCGGGGGAGAGCGTTCTCCCTGAAAGAAGTGGAAGTTTCGTTATAAGTCAGTCTGGAAAGAGGCCAGTGCTCAGATAAAGAAGGAAGTGCGTGGGGCTTCCCTCAGCTCTGAGGGAAATCAAACACCTTTTCTCTATCTCTAGATCGAAGGCCACAGAATCTGGATTATGAGGAACACTGGTTTCATGTGACTGCTGGGCTAGGCTAAGGTTTTTGTTGTTTGGTGGGACATCTGTCTAGATGCTGGGCGAATGTGTTTTAGACATTACTAATATTTAAAGCAGTAAGTTTTCATGAGGTAACTCTTTCTGATTTGCGAACTCTATTGCAGTGAGTAGCACACCATGCAGCAGACAAAATGCCTGCTTCAGTAACATCATCTCTTCCCTGGACTTTGGGGCTGGGGATATAGCTCAGTGGAATAAGCGCTTGCCTAGCAAGCGCAGGGTCCTGAGTTCGATCCCCAGTACTGCCAAAAAAAAAAAAAAGGCATATAAAACATCATCTCTTCCCTGGGTCTCAGGAGCTCAGTTGACATCCCAGCCCACACAAGCTTACAACTTTCCAGTGACTGCCTGGACTTGCAGAGACCTAAAAAATTGCTTTTCCTCCTGTCTACTTTTTCTTTTTGTTTTTTTGAGATAGGGTCTTGCTACGTAGTTCAAGCTGGCCTTGAACTCACTATGTAGCCCAGGCTGGCCTCAAACTCAGCGATCCTCCTGCCTCAGCCTCCCAAGTGCTGGGGTTACAGGCATGCGCCACCATGCCTGGCCCTCCCTATCTACTTTAAAGTGACTTTTATGTGTTATCACAGCACTATAGTATCATGAATTCAAGATTTGTTTGTTTTGGTGAAGTCTGTACTTTGTCTTGCTCTGAAGTACCTTGGAAATATTGAAGACACCAGTTCCTTCAGGCTTTCAGGATGACATTGGACTTGCCTGAACATTGAAATCAAGTTCATGTTTATCATTTTTACTGCATCCTTTTATTTTTGTTGGTCTCTCTTACAAGCAGGATTTCTCTTTCTTTTTTTTTTTTTGGCAGTACTGGGGATCGAACTCAGGACCCTGCGCTTGCTAGGCAGGCGCTTATTCCACTGAGCTATATCCCCAGCCCTAAGCAGGATTTCTCTTTGATCATCCCATACTTTGTGTCCACATTGAAATTTAGAGTTGAGCCGTATTTTTTTCTCAAAAAATAGGCATGAGAAATTTCTGCCACACTATTTCTTTTCTGTATGAATAAAAGATAACTCACTCCAGGTATCTGATACTGTTTTGTTTTTTCCCTGAATTTTCAAAAATGTTCTTTATGGGGGCTGGGGGTATAGCTCAGTGGCATAAGCACTTGCCTGGCAAGCTCAAAGTCCTGAGTTCGATCCCTGGTACCGGAAAAAAAAAAATCAAAAATGTTCTTTATGACTTCCCAAGTCAAGCCAGCTACCAACCATATAAGGAAAGCTACAGCTGAAATTATTATTATGTATTCTAGAAGTTCTGACCTTCCAAGGCTATGAGATTTATGAATGAGTAATATTTTTTCTTCACATTGAGATTATTTAAGATGTCATCAATCACTGTTTGCTTCCATCCCAACCCATATTTTCACAAACTATACATATCCAGCTCACTTTCCACACACAGCAAAAATTTTTAGGGCAGATAATATAGATTTTAGATGTCACAGGCCGCATATGGTCTGGTAACAACCCTTTAAAAATATAAAAGCCAGTAACTCTGTGAACTGTTCATACCAGGCAGTTGGGGGGATCTGGCCTGCAGGCCAGAGTTCCTGAGCCCTGAACTGTACACTCTATGCTGGGTCTTGGAAGGGGCTGCTGTCAGACAACACGGGTGCCTTTGCAGGATCATTCACAGGATCCCTTCCAGCCTTCTTTCTGCATAACTCCCAGTCCTCAAGGGAGGAGCTAACCTCTAAAGAAAGTACTTGTATTCATCAGGGTTCTTGTAGAAACAAAGGAACAAAAAATCGTATATATATATTTCTATACTGGAGAATGAACCCAGGGCCTCACGCCTGTTAAGCAAGTGCTTTACCACTGAGCTGCAGCCTCAGCCCTTTTTAAAAATTGTATTTCAAGATAGGGTCTTGCCAAATTGCCCAGGCTGAACTTATACTTGCAATTGCCCTGCCTCAGTCTCCCAAGTACTAAATTCATAAGAGTGCACCACTGTCCCTGGGTTACAGAAATACACTTCAGATGCTAGGATATAATAAGACCACATACATAGGAAGAAGCCTACCATACAGGTTTTTCTTTAGTCTATTTAAATATGCCTATTTCAATGTTTTGTCTGTTTAAACTTTTAGGGATGCAGAATCATATACTTACAGAATTTTATCTCAGTGGTATGCTTATTTTTAAAGTCACATGTTATATATAGCAACAAACTGCTTTAGAAATACTGAACTTTCCAGTTTCGTTATACAATTTCTGTTTTTTCTTATTTTATGATTTCTTCCCCCAATCTTCCTCTGATTCTTAGACACTAGCATTTTTAATCATCACCAGAAGTCCTCTTTAAAAAACAAAAACAAGATTTTGATGATGAAACATTTATCGAAGCAGAGAGACTAGCAAAAAGAATTATTGGCTTCAATAATTGCCAACATGTGGCCAATCTTGTTTTCTTTACGTCTCCTCCACTTCTCCTAGTCCACATTAATTGTTTAAAAATCCAGGTGAAATTCACATGACATCAAAGTAACCATTTTAAAATGAACAAATAGCCAGGTGGGTTGGTGCATTGATGTAATCCCAGCACTCTGGAGTCTGAGCCACAAGAATCACCATGTATCCGAGGCCAGTCTGGGCTACATAATGAGCTTAAGACCAGCCGGAACTACATACAGTATAGCAAGACCCTGTCTCAAAAAACCAAAAATAGTTTTTTAAAAATAAAATAAAATAAAATGAACTATCAGTGCACTTAGTACACTGACAATATTGCACAATTATCGCCTCTAGTTCTAAAACATTTGCATAAAAGTCCCATACCCATTAAGCATTACTCCCTGTTCCTTCCTCCCCTGGTCCTATGGAAATCACTAATCTGCTTTCTGTCTCTATGGATTTGCCTAATGGAGACATTTCACAATGGTCATATCATTTGTGACCTTTTGTCCCTGGCTTCTTTTACTGAGTGATAGAACCGAGACCCCACATGCAACCAGACCAGACCTTCTGACACGAGAGAAGTCTTTATTGAGGGGAGCAGTGCCGGGGGGTAGCAGGCTGCCTAGCAGACCAAGGCAGCAGCAAGCTGAGCAAAGCGTGGGCTTTTAAACTCTTTTTTGGGATGGGCGTCGGCGGGCCGGAATAGCCCAAGTGGGGGTGGGGTGAGGTGTGGGTGTTGTCTGTTGGCCAGAACAGTCCAAGCAGGGTGGGTTGGGCCAGGACAACCCAAGCAAGTTGAGCTGTTAGTCAGAGTCCTGCCAAAGCAGATGAGGGTGGGTTTGGTTTTTGTGGCCGAGGAGAACTGAAGTGGAACAGGTAAGGGAAGGAGAGAAATATTGAGAGTTAAAGTTTTCCCATGAGGGAGGCTGGCTGCCTCATGACTTATCACTGGCATAATGCTTTCCATGTTCATTGGCGCTGCACTGTATATCCATACTTCATTCCTGTTTATGACTAAGTAATATTCCTTTTATTAATCCATTGATCCACAGACAGACATTTGGTTGTTTCTACCTTCTGGCTATTCTGAATAACGCTGCTAAGAACATTTACATTCAAATATTTAAATATGTTTTCAGTTTATAGGGTAGATACTTATGAGTGGAATTGCTGAGTGTTTTAAGGGTATTTGGGATTTTTCTTAAAACCAGGGATTTAAGACACACAAGAGTGACTGTTGTGGAGGGAAAGGTTTCACTCTCAGATCCCTGGAAAGAGGAAGCTCTGTGACCAGGCCACAGGAGGAGGTGGCACATGGAGAGGAACAGAGTCAGCCAAGAGGCAGAGGGAAAGAGAAGAACATGCGGTTTCCTGGGGAGCAGTGGAGGGAGGCAGGGTAAGCAGATTCAGGATTCACTGGTCCTGAGTTCAATCCCCAGTACCGCCAAAAAAAAAACAAAAACAACAAAAAAAAAAACAAGGAAAATGTTAATGGGCTGGGGATATAGCTCAGTGGAATAAGCGCTTGCCTAGCAAGCGCAGGGTCCTGAGTTTGATCCCCAGTACCGCAAAAAAAAAAAAGGATTCACTGGTGTGAGTCTTGAATTGGCTCTGAGAGCCAGGCATGGTGGTGCACACCTGTCATCCCAGCATTCTGGAAGGCTGAGGCAGAAAGATTTCAAATTTGAGTCCAACTGGGCAACTTAGTGACTTAACAAGACCTTGTCTCAAAATAAAAAGAAAAACGGGCTGGGGATGTAGCTCAGTGTAAAGACACTGTGTTCAATCCCCAGAAGTTCATATGCACATTGGTCCTAGGGTACGGGGACTGTCTCAAGTTGTCTAGTACCCGACTCCAAGGTGACTGGGTCGGGCACTGTGCCTGGAGTGTAGGGGCTTGATAAAGGTCTGATTCTGCACTGTTTGGTCTGCTAGAAAAGACACACTCATAGCCAAGTGTTCATCTGAAAGAATTAGCCTGCCTCTGGAGGGGTAGTTCCTGCATCCACACACCAATATACAGGAAATAAAGGCATACACATGCCACACTGGCTCATGCAGTTTTAACATTTTGAAAGGCTGCTTTCCCGCAGCCCCATACCGGTTTGTCATTCCTGCTGTAACCAAGGGAAAGTCTAACCACATCTTCCAGTTTCACTTGTTTTTAGTTGACTTTAAAAACCACTGATGTTGGGGGTCACATAGCAGGGCAGTGCTGTACCTGTTAGTCTCCACGAGCTTGGCTGTAAGTGGCATCTCTAAGTGAAGTTGCCTAGTGGTTAACACCGGTTCCTTTCTCTACCTCCCGCTGTTCTCTGGGGAAGGATGACTTGTATATCTTAATGATTAACTGCAAGGTTAGATATCAGTGGGAAACCTCATAAAACTCACTAATCAGTAACTGTTCTCTAGATTTATAGAACCCAGGATATCTGATGATCTTCACATAACATCAAAGGATTTGCTAATGTTTATTCATTAAAAGTGGGGTAGTAAGCTGGGCGTGAGGATACATACCTGTCATCTCAGCTACTTGGGAGGTTGAGGCAGGAGGATCGCAAGTTCAAGGCTTCCCTGAGTGTCTTAGCAAGATACTATCTCGAAATTAAAAAATTAGAATGCTGAGGGTGTGGATAAGTGATAACAGCACTTGCCTACCATGGGTTTAATCCCCAGTACTGCAAAAATAAATATTTAACTAGCAAGGAAAAATGTTTCATCTAGGGACTGAGGTAGGAGATAAAAATTGATTGTGTCTAGAAATTATTCTGGCAGCAGAAAAAAGAAAACAGCACAAGCCCTAAATGAAGAAGACCTTGATCAGCACATAGCCTTCCAGCCCATCCTTTCCTTCCCTGTAAACCCCGTGCACCCCTGAGTTCCCGGAGGTGGAACTCTGAGGGTGACAGGTCCGGGTGCCAGGCCTTGAATGAATTTGATTCCCTTCCTGCCCGCAGTCATCTCCTGTGTACTGGTGAGCAGCCCTGAGGCAGCTCCGGTGATATCTGCAATGTAGTGAGCCTGCAGCGAGGGTTCCAGTTGCCCCACAGCTTTGTCAACACTTAAAAATAATTTTTTTTTAATTTTTGGGGTTGGGTTTGTAGTTCAGCAGTGCGTGCTGAATGCATGTTTAGCATGCCCCAGGATCTGAGTTTGATGCTCAGCACCAAACAAACAACCCCCCACAATAAACCAAACTGAAGGAGTCCAACTGCCACCCTCCTAGGCCTCTTCTATCCTTCTGTGCTTTCCCACCTGCTACAGACCTGTAATCATGGGTTCGTACGGGTCAGTAACCATTCACTCCCCATAACCCCATCCCATCCTCCAGCCATGCTCCTGGCAGACAAGCACCACACCCTACATTTCTTAAGCCTTATCTCTAGCAGAGAGCCACAATTTTTCACCGAACTTTTGTCCTCACAACCTCTTTTTGACCTTTTCGTTTCACAGTCTCCATGTGTGCTCATGATTCTGTAAAAGACTTCAGAGCCTGTATGAGAGTTACCAGTGGTCTCATGGTACAGTCTGGTCTGGTCTAAGTGCCAGGCAGTGCCTCTCGGGTTTGTTCTAAATAAACCCACTCTGATGAGCTTGTACTTATGCTTTATCCTCCTTTTCCTAACACAAGCTATGCTTAGTATTGTTATCACCTTCATAAATATTTTGCTGGCATGGTGGTGCACACCTATAACGCCAGCACTCGGGAGACTGAGGCAGGAGGATTCAAGGTCAGCCTGGGCTATATAGTGAGTTCAAGGCCAGCCTAAGCTAACAGCAAAACCCTGTTTCAAAAAACTACAAGCAACCAACCAGCCAACAAATATATTTCATGTTGTCTTTTAAACAATAAATTTAAAATCCAAGACAACTTTTAAAATATCATACATTTTTAAATCTTCATTTTGGCATCAGGATAATACTGGCTTTGGAGAATAAATTGAAGAGTTCCTTCCTGTTCTGTTTTTGAATGGGTTTGGAAAGGATTGGTGTTAACTCTTTAAATGTTTGCTAGAATTCACCAGGCCAGCTAACTGGCCCCAGGCTTCTCTTCGTGGGTGGTTATTAATCATTAATTCTATATCTTGTCATAGTTCTACATAGAGTTTCAATTTATTCTTGGGCCAGTTTTGGTACTTCGTGTCCTTTAATGAATTTGTCCATTTCCTCTAAGATATTTATTTTGTTGGAACATAATTATTCATAGCATCCCTTTTATTTCTATAAAGTTAGTAGTCTTGTTCCTTGGTGGTAGTTCTGTTTTATTCCCAATTGTATTGATTCTTTTTTCTCAGTCAATCTAGCTAGAAAGTTTGCTACAAAGCTTTGTTTGTTTGTTTGTTTGTTTGTTTGAAATAGGGTCTTACTATGTAGGTTAGGCCAGGCTTAAACTCATTATGTAGCCCAGGCTGGCCTCAGTCTCATGGTGATCCTCCTGCCTCAGCCTCCTGAGTATTATCAATTTTGTTGATTTTTTTCAAGGTACCAACTTTTGGTTTTCTTCATTTTTCTCTTTGTTCTCTCTCCATTAATTTCTGTTTTACTCATTATTTCCTTTCTCTTACTTGCTTTGGGTTTAATTTGCTCTCCTTTTGCCTAGATTCTTCACATAAAAATTTAAGTTACTGATTTGAAATCAATCTTTTTGAGTGTAGGAGGATGGATGTAAATTTCTATATAAGAACTGCTTTAACTACATCCTGTAAGTCTTAGTACACTGCATATTTGTTCTCATCCTTCGCAAAATTATTTCTAATTGTCCTTATAACTTCTTCTTTAATCCCTTATTTCCTTTATCTTTTTAAATGTCTGTAGAATCTGTACTGAGATCATTTAAGGGGCTGGGGATATAGCTCAGTGGAATAAGTGCCTGCCTGGTAAGTGCAAAGTCCTGAGTTCAATCCCTGGTACTGCAAAAATAAATAAATAAAATGGTTGAGATTTTATCTAAATTTTAAATCTTTCAACCAAATTTTATCCCTGTTAGTTTTCTCTGGTTTCTGTTTTATTGATTTTGCTTTTAATGTGATTATTTCCTTCCTTTTACTTTGGATTGACATTGGTGGTTGTTTAAATTCTGTCTCTCTCTCTCTCATTCCCTCTTCTACTGTAGATATTAAAAGCTATAATTTCTCTCTGATCACTAGGGTAGCCTAATCCCATAATTTTGTTGTGTTAAACACACATATATATTTATACACACAGATAAGCCATATGTTTTAGCTTGTTGTATTTTTGTTATATTCAATGAACAATAAAACTGTTCCTTGTAACTCCTCTTTGATCCATGGACTATTTAGAAACATGTTAAGTTTTCAGTTTTTCCTAGGTACATTATTGTTACTGATTTGATTTGATTTGATTTAATTTTGAGACAAGGTCTCACTATGTATCCCAGGCTGGTCTTAAATTCACTGCAATCTCCCTGCCTCAGCTTCCTGAGTGCTGGGATCACAGGCGTGTGCCACCTCGCCTAGCACTGATTTTAATTAATTCAATTGTGATTGGAGTATATATTTCTAAACATTTAATTTTCTTAAATGTATGGAGCTATTCATTGGTCAGGCATATGATGAATCCCCAGTGATCTTACAAACTGTTTGAAGAAAAAAATGTGTGTTATACATTTGTTGAAAGTACAGTTCCATAAGGGTCAACTGGGTCAAGTGGGTCAGATCCTTTACGCTCTTATCAATTTTCATCTATGTGTTCTATCTAAATACTGAGAAAGCTGTGTTAAAATCTCCAACTATGACCATGGATTTGCCTATTTTTTTCCCTTTAATCCTGGCAATTTTTGCTTTCTCTATCTTTAAATTCTACTATTAGTTGCATATGTATTTATAATTATTACATCTTGCTGATGATTATAAAACGTCCTTTTTTCTACTGTACATTTATTTTCAGCCTGTGTCTGTGTTTAAAATGCACGTTTTGTAGACCGTTTGTTGGGAGGCCTGACTCTTTTATCCAGTCCGACGATCTGTGCTCTTTAACTGGCCTGTTTAGTCTTGTTGTGCAGAACAGAGACAGCAAAGCAGGCCTAAGACCCACTCCTGGGAAGACCTGCTTGCCAGGTTCAGCTTCAGTCCCCATCCAGGAATTTGGCCCTGGTGGTGTTCCCAGCCAGCAGCTGACTGACGCTCCTACAGCATCCGTGTGAGCCATGCGCTTTATGCCGGGCTGCACAAGGACATTTAGGGTCTGCATCTGATTACAGACACACTGCCCACCTACCGGACCCTGAAACTCGGAAGGTCAGAGAACTCCCAGGGTTCTTCCTGGGAGGCCGGAGTTGTGGTATGTGCCAGGCAGAGAGTGTCCATCTGCCCAGGCCCCAGAAAAACATCCCGTGGGTCTCCCGCAGGCTTCCGTAGGCAGATCGCACACATGGCGCTGCATTTCCTGCTGGGAGAAGAATGCGTTCTGTTTTGTTCCTTTTAAGAAGAAAAAAGCATAAGGAAGGCTCACATAGATTCTGCCAGATTCCACCTCTGCTGTTTTCTTTTATGGGCTAGCTGTGCCTCCTTCATACATCTTGGCCATAAATGTGCTGAGCTCCAAGGATCTTTCCAGTGAATCTCCAACCATTGTGCTGGTGGGGGACCCTAACACAGTCCATTTACAGTTAGTGAAATAATTGATATGATTGATTAGGTTGGGTCTACCAATTTATTTGTCCCATCTCTTTTATTCTTTTGTTCTGTGTTCTTTTTTCTTTTTTTGGGGGGGGGGTAGTTAATGGCACATTTATTTTAGTGTTTCATTTAATTTATGCATCGGTTGTTTCGCTGTGTCCTTTCTCATTCCCGTTTTAATGGTTGTGGTAGGGAATACTTTCTACAACATTTTAACTCTTCACAGTCTTTACAACATTTTAACTCTTCACAGTCTTCTTAGACATAATAATACCATTGGTTATTCCCTCTATCTTCTTAAATGCCTGTAGAATCTATAATTAAAACCCTATTTTTACATCTATATAGGTTAATTTTCTTTCATTCTTCATACTATAGTTATATATATTATGCCATGTAATTATGCTTATGGAACAAGCTTTGTGATACAGTGGTTTTATTTTTGCTTTAAATTGTGTCACACACACGTGAGTGTATGTGTGTGTATGGTACTGGAGAGTGAACCCACTGAGCTTCATCCTCAGCCCTTTTATTTTTTATTTTGAGACCAAAATAAAAGAGATGCTCTTTCCTATTTACTCACATATTTACCACTGATGACCCCTTTTCCCCTGACAATCCCTGCCCACAGTCCGTCCATGCAGTACTCCACAGCCTTCATCTCTGAGGCAGAGCCCCAGCCCCACACCCACTAACTCAGCTACATTCTTACAGTGTTTCCAGGCTGATACTCAGGTTGGTGCTCACTCTGCCCATCTTGCAGATGGGAAAATTGAGGCCTAGTGGTTAATGACTTGACCACTCACCTAGTAGGTAGCAGAGCTGCTTAAATCTAGATCTATCAACTCTCAATGCAGTGTTTTCTCATGTCCCTCAAAAGCCATAAAATAGTTGGAACTGCACGAGTTGCATGGATAGCCCCTCCTCCTGCAGTTGTCCCATTTTAGGAGACTATGCCCATATGAGGACATTTGCGGCAGTGAGCCATCCTTGAGGCCCACTGTCTACTGCAGGAGGAACCAGGGAGAGGGACTGGGGCAGGGGGCAGGCATCACTGTAGACATTTCCTTGACATTCTGGAACAAAAGATGAGCAGCATGGGCTCTCTTGTGTTGCTCGTCTTCTGGAGAGGTTAGGAGCCTTCTGAGCCCAGAGACAGTTCTTGGCACAATTGGTGAGACTGAGTAAGAGAAGCCTGATTTCACAATCATGTTTTCCATCTTTAACAAGAAGCGGGGTTAGACCTGTTGTGTCCTCTGCTTCCTTTAAAATGTATGCAGAGTGGGTGGCTTTGACTCTGCATGACCTTCCTGGAGTGTCCCTCAGCTGTCTTTCTGGGAGCAGAGACAGAAGGAATCTAACGCGCAAATCATCATGAAGAGCACGGATGGGGGTCTGAGATCAAAGGTCAGAGGAGATGCGTGCAGAAGTCCGGAACTGTGCGCAGCCAGCACCAGCATTGCCTGCACAGACGAGAGCGAGGCTGACAGCTTTGCCCCTGTCTTCACAAAGTCAGGCAACATTATCCTGCGTGCTGCTCCCCTGTGATCAAGCAAAGCCCTAACAAAGTCTTGCTCCGTCGGTATTGTTTGCCTGTTTGTAATTTCTATCCTGAGGTGAGCCGAAGGGCCCTGGGCTGGATGGTAACACTAGGAAATTTCCTCTTTCTCCCCTCAGGTCTGTCATCTGTCCACTCCCCCCACTTCCCCTGGTGGATTCTCTCAGGACCCCACCACCACCAGGCTCCCAGACTTACTGGGTAACTAAGCATCCAGCACCCCAGTGACTTCAGTTTGTGGCCAGAGCCACTGAGTGTATCAGCAGGGGCTGGCTCCCAGCAGTCTGGGTGGACAGAGCATGAAGAGCCATCCGTTGCTCATTTCCACACAATGCTTTGCAGTGTACTGGTGCCTTTGTGACTCTCCATCTTCTGAGCATCCGGGACAAGCTCACTATCAGTGCCGGTGCATGGAGGAAACTGCCCTCCAAACTCACACCCTCCTTGAGAACAGAGTCAGGGAGTTGTGTTGACACCTGCTGGTTCTCCACTGCGTGGAGCTCCCTGCCTCCCTCTATGCTGTCTCTTGGGACCCTGAAAGCACAAGAGTCCTCCGATTCCAACCGATTTCATGAGTTTTGGAGTCAAGCAAGGGCTCAGGGTGTGTCTGTCACCAGCTAGAGACTCTTGTGGCCTTGGGCAGCCCAGAGAGGGGCAGGGCCTTGGCAGACACGGTTTTAACTTCCGGTTTTTCTGTCAGAGGAAAGAAATCCAGCTGTGTAGGCCCTTCAGGAAGAAAAATGCTTTCACTTCTCCTTTAGTGAGGTTCTCAGCCACCGGATCTGTGGGTTAGCAGAATCAGGCCCTGCCTTGGCCTCCAACAGGAGCTGCTTTGACCATGAAAAGGGTAAAACCTAGGTTCGGCACAAGACAGAAAAGCTGGGTGACTAGAGCGTCCTGTCCCCTTCTGTCCTGGAGCTCCTTCCTTTCCAGGGCTGGGCTTCTTCCTTCAGGAAGACTCGTGCACACCTACTCATAGACCGTCCCGCCTCCTGCACCTGCCTGTTCCCACTGAGCCTTGGGTCCACAAATTCCATGCCAACTTCCCTCCCAACACCTCTCTTTCCCTCCATGCATCTGCCAGGTCAACCAAGACCTATGAAGCTATTTGCTAGTGACCATTGATGTATGTGTCCTTAAACCCAGAAGAGGCTGAGGGAATGGTGCATTAGTTTCCTTGGGGGCAGGAAGCATGGGGTGCTTTGTGACAGATTCCCCTGCTTCCTGCCCCCAACCTCCCAACAGCACCTCCTCCATCACCTTCCAGAGCTCAGCTACATCCCCTGCTCACCAGGTTTCTCTCTCCCTACACTCTTTCCCTTGGCCTGGAAGGCTCTGACCCCTTTTCCACCTGGGGTCTCCTCCTGATTCTTCCATGGAGCCTTTTGCTCCTAGAGGTACCTGGTGAGAACAACGACCACCTCGATTATTTCCCACGGCCATAGTAGGAAGTGTGCTAAAGCATGGTACAGCAGAGTCTCTTTGTTTCTTCTGACACTCCCAGGGAGGAAGGGGTCCCAGGTGACAAAGCTGAGGCTGGTAGATCCAGGATCTGAATCCAGGCTTGTTGCCCCCCGAACCTTAGCATGCTGTCTTATTATTACTCGTTCGTGTATCTGTCTACCCGGTGGATTCTGAGCTCTTAGGGCACTGAGTCTGACACGAATCCTTACAGGATCCCAACAGGACAAGGATGGGTTCAGCTCCCCCATCTGAGCCTGCATTGCCCACATGGAGATCTGCCAGGAGTGGCTTGGGAATCTCCCACTGTGGGACTCCCACTGTCACCTGAGATGGTCACACCTATTTCTGGGTTCCCTTGCCCACCATAAATGTCTCCCTTCTGCCCACCGTGAGCCTGACCTCTTCACACCTGCTTCATTGCCCTCAGGCCTCCAACATCTAAGAGGCATCAGAGCCATAGAAAGCGTGCCCTGAGCCCCTTCAGGCTGAAGCCAGTCCAGTTTACCACCCCAGCTGGGGCAGCTGGGTAGCAGCGTCCTTGGGTTCAGCCATGATGTGTGCCTCCTGCAGATGATCTCTTGAAAGTCCTCCCATCCAGAGACCAAGGGGTAGGACTCCCTATAGCTGCCACCTGTCACCTCCCTGCCACCGCCTGAGGCCACACCTCTTCCAGCACCAGGCTTGGATAGGTGAGCAGAAGTCCATTCTCAGAAGGACTCTCTGTGCTCTCCCGGTGGGCGCTACCCTCCCACTCATGGATTTGTCCTTGCATGTCCATCTGTTGCCATAACACCAACTTCCTAAAAGTTCTCATGGGCCTTGGGCTCCTCAATTTCCAAGGAAACCAAGACGAGGGGCATAGGAGGAGCCCTTACGCCCTGGGAGGTTCCTCTGCTCCTGCACTCTGACCACCCCAGAAGGGACCTGATAAGTCGAGGGGAAGCATTTCTGCACTTGGTGCTGGAGCTGCCACTGGGTCACCTCTAGGTAAGTGGCTCCTAGGCTGTACCTGTGCCCAGCACTCTGGGACTCGAGTGTGTGTGTGTGTGTGTGTGTGTGTGTGTGACCAGGAACTGTGACATCCGCATTCTGCCCTCTTGAGTCCACTATGCTCCGAGTCCCAGCTCCTTGCCCAGTACCCTCCTGCTGTCTCTCCCTGCTTCAAAGCGTGGGCCCTCTGTCCACCTGCCACTAGGAGGCTGGGATGGAAACCAGGAGGTTGCTGAGGAAGGCTGGGTGATGTGGGTGGCACTGTGGGTCCAAAAGAAGAAATGGATTGGACAGTGAGCCGGGAAATGGGGTGAGCACCACCCAAGAGAATGAGTGAATGGCACCAGGAGGAGGGTACAGGTTCTTTGCCAAGAAGCTGTAGGACTGGCCCGCTCCATCACGGCTTAGGGGGCTTGGGCAAGTCACCGAACTCTCTGGGAAAATGAGGGTAATGAGAGACCAGAGGAGCCTGGTGGGGCTCGAGGGGTATAGCTGAAGGAGTGCTGCTTTTGTGGCTTGGAGGGGAGGCTGGGTGAATAACTAGTTTGGTCCCGTTTTCTTAGTGTGTTTGTATATGGGATTTGTTATCCCTACCAGGAAACACGTCTGCGCTTTAACAAATGGTGCTTTGAGAGGTGCTTGTCAATTGCTGTATCAGACTAGTAAGGTAAGGAGGGAAAAACATTCAACCTGACAAAGTGCATCCACTTCATCTACTCTAAGCAGGACCTTGAAAGAGTTCTGTCACGCAACTCCAAGCACCAAGAGAGGACAACCCCAGGATTTTTGGTACTTTGTCCAAGTTTTTTTTTTCCTTCTCCTTCCTCTTCCTTCTCCTCCTCTTTTTCTTCTCCTTCTTTTTCTTCCAGTATTGGAGATTGAAGCCAGGGCCTTTGCCCTAGGCTACATACCTAACCTCCTCCTCCTCCTCCTCCTCCTTCTTCTTTTATTTTTTTAATTTTGAGACAGGGTCTCACGAAGTCAGCTGGGCTGGGAGTTGAATTTGTGACCCAGAATGCTGGGATTACAGGTGTGCACCACCAAGTACAGATTGTCATTTTCCTACTAAAAGTCCATTCAAGAGCCAGTACTGCAGACCGACTTGAAATCCAATTTCATGGGCCCTGAAAGGCCCTGTGACCCCCACTACTTGCACCTCTGCTGTCTAATGCTGGAGGACCTCCCCGAGCTCTAACCTTGGGCCAGAGGCTGCATTCTCGCTAGGTGAGGAAGACTGAAGTGTGCGCTCTGCTTTGAAGCTGACTAAAAGCTTTCACCTCCGTAATTTCCTGGGATCCTCACAACTGTGTGAGGCCACCTGAAACAGGTGGCAATGCCCAGTTCCCGCCGTGGCATAGATAAGGAAAGCTTGGGAGAGAACGAATAGCTTGCCTGAGTTTGCGCGTAATTACAAGCAGGGGCTAGATCAATCCATTCCGCCCCAGCCATCCCAATATGGCGCCATGATTGGCCTCCAGTCCAGTTTCAAACCTCCCCAGGAAGACTCGCAATTTTACAAATTGCATTTTAGGTTTCTTTCCTCCCAAGTTACTATTTCCTCTTTGTAATTAGCAAGTCACTTTCTGGGTGACACGATGAGTCTCTGTCCACATCCTGTCCCTTATACTTTCACCCTCAATCTCTGCCACTATGGATGATCTAGCGCATGTCTTGTAGGTTTACCAGTTGTCATTCTACTAAGAGTGGTGGTGCCCCGTCTCCGGGCCGATGTGCTAGGGCTGCCCTAACAAAGCACCAGCCACCGAGTGGCTTCGGCAATGGTGCCACGCTGTGTCCCAGTCCTGGGGGCTGAAGGCTGAGATAAAGGAAGGTGGAGGCAGGGGTGGCTCCTTTCAAGGGGGAGAGGAAGCCTCTGTTCCAGCGTCTCCTTGATGTACAGATGACCGTTTTCTCCCTGTGGTGTCGTGCCACCTTCCCTGTCCATGTCGGTCTCTGTGTCCAAATTTCCCCCTTCTCTAAGAACGTCAGTCACGTTGGAGGAAGGGCCACCTCACTGACCTTGTTTTAACTGAAAATACTCAGACTTTATCTGCAAATGAGGCCACTTCCTGGATGGAGGTCAGGATTCCAGGGGCGAGGAGGACAGAAAGCAACCTTTACCTCGTTCACTCATTGGGCTTTCGGATTCTTATTTATTCAGTCCATCACTATCACTCTTTATGGTTAAATTGTCCCAGATTTGGCGAGCATAGCTCCTGTGAAGCAATTCCTGCATCATTCTTGACACAGCCTCAAGATTCTGTGCGCGCTTTCTTATTTGCTGGCACATAAAGATGCCCCAGCCTCTACCTTTTCTACCTGGGGACCGCATCAGCCGTGTCTTCCAGAGAGCGACATCCGCTGGCAATTATGGTTCCCGCTCTGCCATTGTCCTTAGGCCCCCTCACAGCCAGAGCTAGAGAGGAAAATCACACAGCCACCTTGCGTATCCCTATCCCACTGCTTCCAACCCACCATCCCTGGGCTCATTTTCTCCTTCCCCTTTCCATGTTTTCAGTTCTCTTCTCCATTACTGAGAAAACAACTTCTATTGTCCTTAGTTGCAAAATCTGAGCCTACAGGAAACCTCTTATTCTGAGCTATTATCGGTCACTATATGCCTTTCTATAGAGAATGATTTGTTCCATTGTTTTGATGGTACTGGGGATTGGACCTAGGGCCTTTGCAGTGAGCTACATCTGAAGCTTTTCTTTCTTTTATTTCTGTAGCACAAGGTCTTGCTAAGTCATTTCCCAGGCCTAGCAATTTTCCTGCCTCAGCCTCCCAGAGTGTTTTATTTTAATTATTTTTTCTAATGTAAGAAAAAAAAAGAAGGAAAGAGGGTCCTGGAGCCCAGGAAAGTTCACCAGGGAATCAAAAGAGGGCCCCTAGGAGTGTGGCCCCCTGCGCACTCTGTCAGGAACCCCCTGCCAGTGGCTTACCCCGAAGCCTGCTTGCCAGAGGCTTGCCCGTCCTTAGAGGAGGACCAGGGGGAATCTCAGCATTCTCCATTTTCTTGTGCTCTTCCAGGTTCCAATCTGATAATTCAGATGGCAGGACAAAAGTCAAGTCACCCGAGGGAGCAGGGCCAGGTCTCAGACACTGGGTGTGGCCTCGATAAAGCTATCGCGGCCCCATTCTTGGACAAATTTTTTTTTTTTGGACAAATATTTTAGAAACTTCCTCAGGTTCTTTTCTCCATTTCTGCCCTCACCATACGCCGTTGCATTCACTGCTGGGCATTGAGCCCATGGCCCTTATATTGACCTACATCTCTGGCCTTTTTTATTTTTTGAGACAGAGTCTCATTAAACTGCCCCATTTGGGCTCAAACTGGCAGTTCTCCTGCCTCAGCTTCCCAGAGCTCTGGGATTGTAGGCCTGTTCTACCATACCTGGCTCCTATTTCTTTCTTTATAATTGAGGTAAAATCCAGAAACACAAAATTCATCATTTTACCTCTTTAAAGTGAGTTAATTCCAGTACGCTTTCATCATACCCCCAAAGAAATCCCATACCCAATTCCTCCCTACTCCCAGGCCTTGGAAACCACCAATCTGCTTTAAGTCCCTATGGATTTGATCATTTCTTATACATGGAGTCACATAACATGTGATGTTAGTGTCTGGCTCCTGCCCTTTCATGTAATGTTCTCAGGGTTCACCCCTGTGGCATCCGTTGGTACGTAGGACCAAGTAATATTTCACAGTACGAATAAGCCACTGTTTCTTTATCTATTTATCAGTTGATGGAAACTTAGATTCTTTCCGCTCTGGGGCTGTTTTGAATAATCGTGCTATAAAGATGAGCATGCAAGTTTTTGTGTGACCATATGTTTTAATTTGATTGGGTAAACATCTATACTGGGGTTACTGAGTCATATCAGAACTCTCTTTAACGTTTTGAGGAACTGCAAACCTTTCCACAGTGGCCAAGCAACAAAGGACAGCTCCCACCTCCTTGCAACTTGTTATTTTCCATTTTTTTTAATTGTGCTTTAAAAAAACTCCATGTACTATAAAATTTACCTCCAACAACTTTTTATCGACTTTGGTTTTGTTTTTGTTTTTTTGAAATAGGGTCTCATTATGTAATTCAGGCTAGCCTTGAATTCTCAGCAATCCTCCTGCCTCAGCCTCTCAAGTGCTGGGATTACAGGCCTGTGCCACCATGCTCAGCCACAACCATTGAAAACTGTACAGTTCTTTTTTTTTTTTCTTTTTTGGTACCCGGAATCAAACTCAGGACCTTACGCTTGCCAGGCAGATGCCGTTTAACTGTACAGTTCAATAGCCTTAGCTATATTTACACATTATGTAGCAGATTTCTGGAACTTTTCTATTTTGTAAAACAAAGACTCCATACCCATCAAACAACCCCATATTCCTCTTACACCTGTCCCTGAGCAGCTGCCATTCCACTGTTTCTTTTGAGCTTGACTATTTTAAATATTACATGTAAATAGAATCACACAGGATTTGTCTTTGTGGCTGGCTTATTTCTTTCAGTATGACATTCTCACTGTTCATCCAGGTTATGTCTGTCACAGGATTTCATTTGATTTTAAGGCTAATACTCCATTGGAAGCAGACCACATTTCCTTTAGCCATTTGTCGGTTGATGGGCGTCCTAGATGCTTCCGCTCCTTGGCTAATGTGAATAATTTTGTCACAAATATTTGTGTGTAAATATCTCTTTGAGATCCTGCTTTGAATTCATTTGCTTCTACACCAAGAAGTGGGTCAGATGGTAACTCTATCTTTACTATTTGGAGAAACCACTATGGCGGTTGTGCCATTTTATCTTCCTATGAGCAACGCTCAGGCTTCTGATTCCCCCACATCCTCACCAATATTCCTTCCTTCCTTCCTTCCTTCCTTCCTTCCTTCCTTCCTTCTTCCTTCCTTCTTCCTTCCTTCCTTCCTTCCTTCTTTCTTTCTTTCCCTTCCTTTCCCTTCCTTTCCTTCCTTCCTTCCCTTTGACAGTGCTATCCTAGTGGGTATAAAGTGTTGTCTCCTTGTGTTATTTGTTTGATTTCCCCTAATGACTAACGAGCCCTATGTGTGCCTGTTGGCTATTTGTGTATTTTCTTTGCATAAATGCCTATTCAAATGCATTACCTATTTTTAAATTGACTTGTGTTTTATTGTTCAAATGGAAGAGTTTATTTTCTATGTTTGGGATGCGAGACTCCTATCAGATACGAGACTTCTGAATAGTTTTGCCAGTTTCTGTGCATTATCTTTCCAGGGACAATGTCCTTTGAAACACTAAATTTCTTAATTTTAGTGAAGTCCAACTTGCCTGTTTATTTTCTGGTGGCATGTGCTTTTGGTATCATACTTAATAAATTGATTCTTAATTCAAGATCACGCCTACACCTATGTGTCCTTCTAAGAGTTTTATAGGTTTAGCTCTTACATTGAAGTCTTTTGAGCCATACTGAGTTAATTTTTGTGTCTGGTAAAAAGGCGGGGTTCCAATTTCACCCCCGTGCTGTGGACATTTCATTGCCCAACACTATTTGCTGAAAAACATTCTTTCCCCCACCGAGCAGTTTTGGCACCTTTGTTGAAAGTCACTTGATCACATGTGTCGGGTTTACTTCCGGACTCTCAAGTCTGTTCCATTTATCTTTATGTCCACCCCACGCTAATACCAAACTGCATTTATTACTGCAGATACAGTACTAAGTTTTAACCTTAGGAAGTATGAATCCTCCAACTTGGTTCCTTTTCAAAATATTTTTAGGTCTTTTGGATTCCTTGCATTTCCACATGAATTGTAGGATCATCTTGTCCATTTTCTTCCTTTATGTTTTTGGTTGTTTTTGTTTGTGTTTGTGTTTTGTTTTTTGTTTGTTTTTGAGCCAGTGTCTTGGTATGTAGTTCAGGCTAAACTTGAACTCACTATGTAGCCCAGGCTGGCCTCAAACTTGTGGCAGTCCTCCTGCCTCGGCCTCCCAAGTGCTGGGGCTACAAGTGGGTGCCACCACACAGTTTCATCTTGCCCGCTTTCCTTTCCCTTTTAGTCTTCCTGTCCCTCATCACCCACATATTACCCTTATATTTCTAATAATCAGTATGGTAGTTCCAGATTTGAGTTCCAAAGGAGGGGTTGAGAGACCATGTGTCTGCATGAGTTTCTTCACCTTTCTATAAGAATACTAACACCTACTCTAGAGAGTCACTGTTTTAAAGAAAGATTGGATTAAATGTAATAATTTTTTCAGTACTGGGGATGAAACCCAGGCCTGCACAGTGAGCTATATTCTTGGCCCCTTTTTCATTTTTGATTTTCAGACAAGATCTTGCTAAGTGGCTATATTGCCCAAACTGGGCTCAAACTTCCATTCCTCCTGCCTCAGCCTCCCAGGGCCCTGGGACTTACAGGCATGTGCTTCCATGCCTGGCTTAAACACCATGTCACAAAGCCAAAGGAAGAACCTGACTGTGCATTATTTGGTTAGCCAGTTCACCAGCCTGTAAGTAAGTTGTCATAACAGGAATGACCATCTCTTTGGCTGCTTTTGGTCTATGGTGGACAGGCAGCTAGCAGTTTGGATGAACCATCTCATTCAATCCTCACAGTAACTCATCAGTTAGGTGCTGTTGCTATTTCCCATTGTACAGATAAAGAGTCTAACACTGAGGCACAGACGTGCTAAAGAACTTGGTTATAGAGAACAAGGCTAAGATTTCAACCTTGGCAATAACCCTCACATCAGGGGATGGTCCTAGGGGCCGTGGTGACTGAACACCCTTCTCAGGGCCTAGGGCAGGCTCCGGGCTGACTTCCAAGCATGAGGTCTTTTACCCGCCACCTGGAATGCAGGCTTAGGTTGTGTCTCATCCGTTACGCGTCACTATAACAGACTGCCCCAGAGGGGGTACTTGATAAAGAAAAGAAATTTACTTCTTACACTTCTGGAGGCCGGGAAGTCCAAGGTCGAGGGACCCCCACTTGGTTTCCTGTGTCACCCTGTGGACAGGGGCCTGTTTCCCATGTCATCCCGTGTCAGAAGGGGAGGAGCAAAGAATAAACACGTGAGAGAGAGGAGGGAAGGGGGCCGCACGCATCCTTCTATTGGGAGCCACTCTCGTGTTCATGGCTTTACCCCAGTGAAGAGAGCAGAGCCCTTGTGACCTAATGCTTGCAAAGATCCGTCTGTCAGCACTGTTGCATCGGACATTAAGTCACCAACATGTGAATTTTAGGGGACACACTCAAACCACGGCAGGTGGGGGCATCGTGGCAGGGCACCTCAAATTCTGCATCTCCCTCTCCTGTAGGTTCTTCAGGTGTATCTAGCAGAGAGTGAGGAGCTGGGTTTTGGCCCACAACCAAATCCAGGCCCCCTTCATGCCTCCCTGAATACCTGCTGTAACCCCTCAGTCAGAGTCCCCATCCCAACTGCCTCCCAGCATACCTGCCTGTGGTCTGATGCACCACAGATCTAACTGTTAATGCTGCACCTCGGAACGGTGGGTGGCCACGAGATCAAGGCTGAGTTCCGCTTGAGGGAGGCACCACTGAATTCAGACAGAACTCAATTCAAATACCTTCCTGAGCACGCCAAACCTCGGTTTCCTAGTGTATACAGTGGGGATAGTTAATGGCAATGAGGATTTCCAGACCTCAACAATTCCCTAGGTGATCAGACCTCCGCTCCAGCCTCTGCCCCTCTTCCCCTCTGCAGCCACCCTAGGCCCACAAGCCACTGCTTCATCCAAGCCATCAGATCCAATGCCCGTAGCTGGGCCTTGTCCTGAAATATGTGAAGTCATGTCTGATCCAGGCTCTTGACCCACTTCTCCCAGTCGTTTCCCATCAGGAGAGTCTTTAAAGCTCCACACCACCTTGGCTACAGTGCACTGATTGGCCCAGCGGCCAGGTCCTATGCTCCCCATGGCTCCTGCGTGGCTCACCCCAAAGCAGAGAACAGGACAGCTGGCACTGCTACGCCTCTTCGAGGAAAGGACCACCGGCTCGTCTACTCAGCCAGACACAGCTCTGCTTCCTCTGCCTTCTGCCTTTGCCCGGTGCCCACTCTGCCTTCTCCCACTCTGCTCCTTCTCCCCACGGCCCTGCTTCACTGAGCAGAATGCAGGAGAAGGACTCTCAGAGGGCACCTTGGCCAGGTTCCCTACGTGTTAGGACTTCTCAGGTGATTGTTGCTATTTTTGTCACATCGGCACATCATCTGTTCTATTATTTGCATGATCTATATGTTTATTTGGTCAACTCACCTGCTTTTTACCTTAGGGAAGTCAGATATCACTACCATATGGATAAACTCTTTTATCACACATGCCAATAACAAGACATATTTAAAATAAGATGGGCGATGTCCATTCTTATATCACCTGTGGTGTGGCTGCGGCAGAGGGACATAAGAGCTCGGGTCAACACCCCGCCTCTCAGATGGAAACACTGAGGCTAGGAGAGGGGCAGGGTGTGAGCTGGAGTGGGGATAGAGGTGGAATCTGCGAGCCTCTCACTTCTGTCTTCCTCCCCCATTCTTCTCCTCTCCCTCTCTTTTTCCTGCTCACCTTCTTTCCTGGATCTGCTTTCTGTCCTTGCTATCTCCTGTCTCTCCCTCTCTCTCTCTCTCTCTCTCTCCCCCTCGCTCTCCCTGCTCTCCTAGAACCTCCTCTTTTTGCCACTCTTACTTAGATCATCCTCCAGCTTCTAGATTCCAGCCCTTGAAGAGGATGACTTCAGATTTCCTCTGGAGCCAGAATAATTGTCCCTTTCCCCTCATAAAAATGGCCTTTTCCTTGCTGTGAGTGAGGGCTGGCAGTTTTGTATTAACCGCCTCCTTAGAAGGACCACCTCCAAAGAATGGGTGTTTCTTTGAAGACTTAGGAGAAACTCCCCAAGGGCGTTAGTAATCTGGGCTGCAACCCCCCCCCCCCCGCCCTCCCGCTCACTGACCTTCAGCCGGCCCACTCTGCTCTTTGCTCAGTCGTCTTCTCCACTTCCTCCTCTGGCCACATCCCACTCACAGTGCCCACTGAGACACAAGACCCAGACCAACGAAGGGTTATGGCTTTTGAATTGTGGGGTTTTTTTGGAGGGGTACTGGAAATCAAACTCAGGACTTTGCACTTGCCAGGCAGATGCTATGCCACTAAAGCAGCATCCCCGGCCCTGAACTGTTGAAGAGCAGAGGTCAAGATGGGTCATAAAACACAGTGATGAAAAGCCCCTGTGCTTACCAAGGGCTGCCCATAAATTTTCTCATTGTATCCTCTCTGATTTCTAAGCCTCTCTGTCCTATTATTTCCAAGCAAATAATAGAACAGATCATATGCCGATAGCACAAAAACAACTGTCGCTGCTGCCTGAGGAGCAGCTAGAGACAAAGAGGGCCAGAGCAAAGCTAGTGACGCACTCCGCTGGGTGCTTGGTATTTCGCACTCCATAAATAAAGACAGTGAGATTGGGCATGTTGGCCTCCCCGAGTGGTCTTGCCTCCGGCTCGAGACCTGCCCACTGGCTCCTCTTTGTGCATGTGCTGGTCAAACCTCTGAAGTGTCTCTGGTGCAGGAGCAGCTATGTCAGAGTCGATCCACCCTCCATTCATTCTGCAGCGCTGCCCATGGGACGGGGTGATCTGCTTGAGACGTGGTGGAGATGGAAGTGAGACATTGATCTCAAGATGTTCCGCTTGGGTAGGAGACAAGGACACCCTCCTGGGCATCAGCCAGGAGATGTGTTTCCTGGAAGCCCAGGAAATGGTGTAGGTCATGCCAGACTTAGATTCTGGGTCCTGCAGAAGACATTGATCAAAGGCTGCCCTAGGAGTGTATGTTTCTGAGCACTTCTCACTTCCCTAGAGCCTTTCAGTACTGCCTGGTGAGAATGCAAGGGCGCCAAGACCCAGTGTGTGCCGACATCCAGTTGGAGGTTGCGGCTGGGCCAGGTCTTGGCCCCTGTCACTGTTTATACACGTGCTTGGTCACATATCCTCCCTACTAGAAGCCTGTAGGGCCGGCCCAACATACGGCATACACCAGTGTGTTTCATGAATGAATAAATGAATGAAGATGGGATGACTCTACCCATGGGCAGCTGAAGACGTTGAGCTCAGAGAGGTAGTGACGTATCCAGAATCCCACTGGGAGTGAGGAGCAGAGCCAGGATGTCGGTCACCAGCCCCTAACTATGCACCCAGACCTTCGCCACTTGGCCCAGGAGGGAGCCCACCCTCTCCCCAAGCTCCTTCTGGTGTGGTTCCTGCCGCCCCCCCAAAACCCTGACTCAGCTGGAAAACAATTGGGCAATGATTTCCTCTTTCTTGACCGCAGGACTTTCAAGGAAGCCTAGAGGAGGAGGGAGGCCGATCCATGCAAGTGTCCCCCTAGCTGCTCCTATAAAGGTTACCAGGAGGGCGACTGGGGTGCTTTGCAAAGAAGTAGCTTTCTCCTCCTGCACCCCAACTCTGAGCCCTGAGCTGCCACCTCTCCCTCCAGGCCATGGCAGGCCCTGTGACCATTGCAGCCAGCTTCCTGCTCCTGGCCCTCTGCGCTTACTGCATCGTGCCAACAGGTGAGAGGTCCAGCCTCAGCCTGGATCTCTGGGCAGGGCAGGCTTACAAGGGTATGGCTGGGTTAGCACCACAGAGGGTGGAGGAGAAGGCAGCCTGGGGCAGCCCGAGAGCATGTGGGGCATCTGCTGGGCTGCGGGCTCACGGGAAAGGGCACAGCTCTTCTCCCTGTCCTGTTTCAGACTCTGTGGGCATCCCCTCTTCCTGCTGCATAAACTTTGCTCCCAAGAAAATCCCTGAGGACTGGGTGGTGAGCTACCAGCTGTCCAGCAAGAGCATCTGTCTCAAGGCGGGGGTGATGTGAGTATTCTCCAGGGCGTGGCGGGGACAACAAGCCTGGGGCGGGGGGGGGGCAGCTCTGTGAAAGGTGCTTGGCCCTTCTGAGCCTCCGCTTCCTCGGCCATAAAACAAGGAGGGAGATTGAGATTCAACAGCCATTTTGGGGGTACTACATACGTATAAGGCGCTGTTCCAGAGCACAGGGCATCCCCTCAACAAATCCCCTCAGCAGCCCCACGCGGGAGGTGTGATCGCCCCCATTCACATAGGGTAGCTGTCGCTGAAGATCACACGGGTGGTGGGTCTCTGTGCTCCTGATGCTCTCAGAGCTGCTTCTTACAGAAGGTAGCAGTGGGGTCACTTTGTAAACAGTGGTGTGCCATAGAGTCGTGATGGTGAGCCTTTTACTTTAATTAATTAATTACTTTTTGGTACTAGGAATCAAACTCAGGACCAGGCAGCGCTTGCCAGGCAGGTGCTGTGCTGCTGAGCTGTCTCCCTGGCTGGTGAACCTTTTAGAGACAAGCACCCAATGCAACCCCAAATCCACTTATTTATCCCAAAGTGCCAACACTGCGATGAAACCTGAAGACTGACGTTTTAGTTTAGGAAAAAACAACTCATACATCAACATCTTTGGTCTTAAAAGAAACACAGTAACACACATGCCGTAGGTTCCCCACCACTGCAACAGAGCATTAGAATTTATCCAAGCATCATGAGATTTGATCTGTAGCCCAGTACCCCCAGCTCAGAGCGGCTTGGAGGGGGCACCCGTCCTTCCCTTCCAGCGCTGGCTTCCTCACTGGCCACCCCTCCACGCACAGCACAAGCATTGTTGGCATTATTCTGGGGTGGTTTATTGCATTTTCTACTCTTCCTTGTGGACAGGCACTGCATCCCTCTTGTTAGATCCTGCATGATGGAGAGGTCCCTGAAGGAGCCTAGCGCCCTCCCAAGACTAAAACAGACATACATGGGAGGAGACAGGTGTCAGGAAGCCACTAGGAGGCCAGGCTCCTAAGTGCATCCCCGTAAAATGTCATGTGCGGTCCCAGGGCCCTGCCAGACCTCACCCGAGCCCTCCCTTCCTCCCCACAGCTTCACCACCAAGAAGGGCCTGCAGTTCTGTGGCAACCCCCAGCAGCTGTGGGTGCAGAAATACATGAAGAAGTTGGACGCCAAGCGAAAGCGGCCTTCCCCAGGGGTCCGGGCAGGGACTAGAAAGGTCCCCATGCTGAGACGCCGTGGTAACAGCACCACTCTCTGATCAGTGCCTGCCTGCTTGCCCTTCCCATGGCTCCTTGGGCCTGGGAGAGTCAGAAGAAAAGGGGAAGGGCTGATTTTCCTGTTGTGAGCTTCACTCTCAGGGGATCTGTCCAGTCTGTGAAAACCCTGAGGGAACTTGCTGCTTCCCCTGGGAGAGAAAGGGCCGCAGCAAGGCCTTTGTCTTTTCCGCGCAGCCCTCAGCCTGAGTCCCCAGAGCCTGTGCACAGCTTGCCTGCACTGCCGCCGACAGCTGGCTCCGATGGCCCCTGGTGTGTTGCAGTGGGCCCAAGGCTGTCTGTCTGTCCTTTGAGATGGTGACCTGCCCACAGCAGCTCCCCAGCATGGTGGTGATGCTCCAGGCTGATCCCACCTCCCACACTTGGAGGAAACAAAAACCCAACCCAAACGGGGGACTTCTTGGTAGCATTCACAGCCAGATCCTGGCTGTCCTTGGGCACCTCCCAAATTTTCAGCAACTTTCATGAAGAAAAAGACATAAAAGACCAGTGTGAGGGCCCAGCCTAGGGGGTTACGTCTCTTTGTGAAGACAGGACTTTGAGGAGATTTCTGCTGGGTGGCAGGGCTTGCTCCTGGCTTCTTTGAGGACAAAGAGCTGCTCTGCCTTTAATCCTGTGCTTTCCCTACGTTGTCACAAAGGGAAGATGGGGTGAGAGCTAAGGGAGGAGAAAGACTTCAGCTTTTTTTTCTATGCATGAGATACAGTGCGATTTGTTTGTCAAGAGTGTAGATGCAGTCACTGCTCACAAGTAAGAACCCAAGTAAAATGCAATGTCTTCTTTGAAGGCGGTTGTGTCTGGTCTATTCATATCTCTCTTGAGAGCAGGGTTGGGCATGAACAATGGGACGGTGCTGAAGAAGGTGTCCTGGGCAACCTGTCCCCATTTGGGAGGAGGAGAAGTCACCTGAGCCCAGGACATCCCACCATAGGCTTGGCCTGCTCTTGGGATCCTGGCACAAGACCCTTAAAAGGAAAATTCCAGGAATGACAGCACAGCTCACTAGCAGAGCATTTGCCCAGCATGTGCTAAAGCCCTAGGTTCACTCCTTCACACTGCAGAAATAAATAAAAGGAAAAATTCCTCATGCCAATCAATTCAGTAAATCTTATTTGACCAGATAGAGGGAAAAAAATGACACAAATTAGTGTCTCTCAGAACCAAGGCAGGGCTGGGATGTGGTCTAGTGGTAGAGTTCCTGCCTTGCATGCACAAAGCCCTGGGTTTGATCCCCAGCACCACCCCACCCCCACCCACCCAAAAAAGGACCTAAGCAGACTCTGACAATTTTAACCAACAATTTTATGTGACAGCATTTTGAGGAAAATGGAAGTGAGGTATCGAAAATAACTGAATTGATCTGGGTGGCACACGTGCCTGGACTTGGAAGGCTGAGACAGGAGAATTACCATGGGTTCCAGACTGGTCTGGACTACATGGAGAGAGCCTGTTTCAACAAAAGAAAAAGAAAGCAATTTAATTGGCTCCAGTTTAGTCAAACAACCAATGAACTGGATACAGCTTAACTAGTTCATTATTCAGTTAGTACAGGTTGGCTACAGAGCCTCTTGCAACTGCCCAAAGCTGTTACTGGGACGAAACTGCATTGGTTTGGTTTGTTGGGTCCAGAGCAGTTGCCAAGTTCCAATCCATGGCCTCCTGTAAAGTTTATTTGACACACGCTGGGTATCCCTTATCCAAAATGCTTGGCAGCAGAAGCATTTTGGATTTCGGAGTTTCTCGGGTTTTAGCATATTTGCATAGACTTTAACCTGTTGAATATCCTCAACCCATCCCTAAATCCTAAACTTCATTGCATTTCAGATTTTGGATTTCTTGGAATTAGGGATGTTTGACTTACATGAACTTTAAAAAATACACATTACACAACTGTATTTAATTAAGTTTTAATAAAATTCCAGTAAAATACATTATGTATTGCACAAATAAACACGAGGCTATAAAATTATAAGTAGTGACCTCTGGCTTTTAAAGGATTGGAGATGAGTTCGATCCCCAGTACTGCAAAAAAAAATAAAATAAAATAAAGGATTGGAGAGAAATATTCACATTCATAGATCAAGAATGTTGTAGAATTAATCAATTTACATTCGTAAATCAATTAATGTTGCAACAGGGCAGTGTCGCCTTATAAAAGATAAAAGATTTTTTCAGAATACTGAAAAAGAAATTCTTTTTGAAGCAGGGTCTTGCTATGTAGCTCAGGCTGGACTTGAGTTCACTATGTAGCCCAGGCTGACCTCAAACTTGCAGCAATCCTCTGCCTCCTGAGTGCTGGGATTACAGGCATGTGCCACCCCACCCAGTTTAAAGAAAAACTCTTTTCCTACACTCACAACACTTTTGAAATCAAATGTGTGGAACTTGTGCACCATGCTATTTTCAAATTCTCTGCAGACACCAATTAGTTCTTGTGGGGAGCCACTCAGACTGAGTCAAAGCTCAGGACATGTAAGGACACTCAGGACAGCCCTGAAGATATGACCCCATTGTCAGCACAGGCACACATCAGGGCACAATTATATAACCATGACTTAGCAGTGGATAACTACACATGCACCAATGAGTTCAGCATGTAAGAATGTAAAGAAGTGATAACAATATGTATAAAAATATACAATAAAGAAGCTCTTGCAATTGTGCTCTGCTCTGCTCCATGCTGCCTGCTGTTGTTGCTGATGTCTTGCACACGTGCATTCTTTAACCTGGGACGGTCACCTGTGAAAATCCCCAAGGGCCCCCTGAGTGGGTTGATGGGTCTCCTATAGTTTAATGCAGTTCTGACCCTACCTGGATTTATCCTTACCACAAGGAAAGGGCCTAAGAGATGGCCCTGAATCTGATGCCAGTTGCAAGTGTTAGGTGCCATCTTGGCTACATATTCAGTGTCCTATGACCCCCCACACACACACACCCTCAGCTTTGAGCACTTGTTGTAATGGCTCACAGGGAGACACTTTATGTCTTAGTTACTTATCTTTTATTGCTGGGACAAAATACCTGATGCCCAGAATTAAGGAAGGAAAGGTTTATTGAGCTCATAGTTTGTGGAGGTTTCAGTCCATACTCCACTGGCTCCAAACCAGGGTGGCATACTGCATAGCACAATAGTTCATGGCAGCAGAAAACAGCAAAAGCAACAAGAGCAAAAGGGAGGAGCAGCAGCAAGCAGCCTCTTTTCCTCACTTATATTGTGTGCAGGTTACCCCAGGGTGGGTGTAGCACTCATATCCATAATCCCATTGGACTATGAGTCAATCAAAAACTCTAGAAGTCCACCTCATGACTGCATGAGGCTCTGGGGGGACATATAGACACAAACCATAACATTCCACCTCTGGTCCCCCAAAGACTCATGTACATCCCTTTTTGCAAATGGCATTTAGTCCATCTCTAAGAATTGTCAAAGTACTAAAAGTTTCAGCATTGCTGAAAAGTCTAAGTCCTAAGTCTCCTCCAAGATGTAAGGCAGACTCTTATCTGTGAGCCCCTGTACAAATGAAAAGTTTAACATTTCCAACATTCAATGGCATAAGATAAACATTACCATTCTAAAATGTACAAAGAGAGGGATACAGAACACTGGGACCAAAGCAAGTCAGGAAGGGCAAACATTAAGTCCTGTAGTTCCACATTCAGCATCTGGCTGCTGCTGCCATTCTGGAACATGGTGCTCTGTAGCTTTCTCCTCAAAGCAAAGTCTTTCACTTTTGTAGTTTTTGAGACTTGTTGCTTCTTGTGATGCCCTCAGGCCAACTTTTGTATTCTCCTGTTTCTTCTCAGCAATCAAGATCTCCTCAGCTCTGTTCTGTAGTGCACAGCTTTACCAGAGCTTTTTCTCCTGGCCAAACTCACAATGTTTTAAATCATCTTGCTGGGCTCCTTGCTCTTGATTCTCAACATAAATCTGGCTAAAAGCCCCCAGCAACAGCGATACACTGCTTCAACATTCCACTGCCTTGAACATTTTTTGTCAGCTTAATTAGTCTGCCACCCTTAATCTCAGTCTCAGGCAATGTCTCTGGGCATGAGCAAAATGCAGACAAACTTTTTGCCAAGCCAAAACATACATTATCTGGAGTCCAACAACCAATGCAGTCTTTCTTCCCAGCAGAAACCTGAGTCTGATCTTTACAAACAAGATTTCTATCAGCCTTCTGGTCTTTTGAGCTCTGACCAGAATCTCCCACACAGAACAGCAAAAAGCCTTCCTACTCTTTCAGCTGACATCTCTGAACCTTTCCAAATTCTTTCCACAAGCCATTCCCAGAGGTTCTTGAACCACATGGTCAGGTATAGTCACAGCAATGACCCCACTCTCAGTACCAAATTCTGTCTTGGTTAATTTTCTCTCATTGTTGAGACAAAATACCTGATGCCCATAATTAAGGAAGGAAAGGTTTATTTAGCTCACAGTTTGTGGAGGTTTCAGTCCATACTCTGCTGGCTCCAAGGCAGAGAGGCACATGGCAGAGGGCAACAGTTCATGGCAGCAAAAGCAAAAGCTGCAAAAGCAAAAAAGAAGGAGGAACAGCAAGCAGCCTCTTTCCCTCACTTACATTGTGTGCGGGTTACCCACCCCAGGGGGGCGTGGCACTCACACCCATAATCCCTTTGGACCATGAGTCAATCAAAACCTCTAGAAGCCCGCCCCGTGACTGCCTGAAGTTTTTTGGGGGGACATCTAGACACAAACCATAACACTTTACTCAGGTTCACTGGCTTACCTTAAGGTTATGATCAAGTTTATAAATGAAGAGTCAGAGGAAGAGGTAGCAGGCCAATATCCACAAGGGCTCTGCCCTCAGAAGCTTCTGTCCCCATGGGGTTGGGGTGCACCGCCCTCCCGAGACATGAATGTTTTCACCGGCTTGGAGGCTCTCTGCTCCCACCATTCAGAGTCTTACAGAGGCTTTATCACTTAAGGTCAATTGATTATTAATTCAATCCCTGCCAGGCACAGGAGAATGGAGTTAGTGAGAGCATTCTAATCACAGCTGGGTCACAGTCCCTCACCAGTACAGGAGGCACCAAGAGCCACTGAATTAGAACAAAGACTCAGGGGGCTCCAGGAGACCTAGGAGCTCATGTGAGAGGCGCCTGTCACTCAGGAAATTACAAGGGTTTTTACAGTTCTGTGTCAGAAAAACAGGAGTCAGAGACCAAACATATATGCCTTATATTACATCTTAAAATGTGGTGTTCAGTCTCGCTAAGCTGCAATTTCTCTAACCTATAAAAAATACAGATAAGACATCTGCACTTCATTTGAGTTTCCCTCTGAAAGTAAATCCTGAAGCAAAGATCTGAATACAATGCGGGAGGAATGGGGAACAACAGCAGGAGAAGGGGGAGAGATACAAGAAAGGGGAGCACAGCTCAGTCCCCGGGACCTGGGGTGAGGCACACCTCTCGGAGTTACCCTCCCATTCCCTTTGTTGTAGGCAACTGAATTAGATAGAAATATTACAGGCCGTCAGATAGGGCCAGGACCTCAAAGGAGCCAGTGCAAAAGACGAGGTACCTTGCAACTGTGGGAGAGAAGAAAGCCTCCAGCTGTGGGTCAGCCCTCAAGACCAAAGATACTTCTTAAGGATAAACATCAGGGATTGATATTCTAAATAGGTCTCTATCGCCTTGAGAAAGCCAAGGAGTGTCACTAATTCAACCCCCTACAGGAAAAGCCCCTCTTCTGTATTCATGTCCACTTGCTATGTGACTCACTTCCCCATTTGATCCCAGCTTAATCAAGTTTACCTGAGAAATTATGCTTGTAATCTTTTGTCCAACCTCATGCCCACCTTGGGAGTCTGTGTTTCCCACCTTGGACCTGCCTCATGTCATGGATTTGCTCTATAAAAATCCTTAGAAAAGGAAGGTTCCTTGGCAACCCATTTGGGACCCCTACTGTCCCTCTCTCAGACAGAAGCTTTCTTTCCCCAATAAATATATTCTGCGCTTAGCCTACATTGTTCCTAAAATTCATTCTTTGATTTTTGGAGAACATGAACTCATCCCAGATATGTTTCAGCTTGGGAGCCTGTTTCCCCAATATCACCATGACATTGGTCTTTGCCAGCTGGGAAACTGGGTGGTCCTTTGGCAAGTGGGGCAGTGTAATCTTCCATGGTTTAAAAAAAGTCCAAAGACAGCTGGGTACGGTGGTACACACCTCTAATCCCAGCCCTCTGGAAGCTGAGGCAGGAGTTCAAAGTGAGACCTTATCTCAAATTTTTTTAAACAAATGTTTTTAAAGGGCTAAGAATGTAGCTTAGTGTAAAGGCCCTGAATTCAATTCTCAATACAAAAGAAGAAGAAAAAGAAAGAGAAGAAGGAGAAGGAGAAGGAGGAGGAGGGGAAGGAGGGGAAGGAGGGGAAGAGGAGAAAGAGAAGGAAGAGGAAGAAGAGGAGGAAGAGGAAGAAGAGGAAGAAGAAGAGGAGGAGGAAGAGGAAGAAGAAGAAAAGACCAAAGACACAGAGAAGCCCATACTAACAACCAGGAATCCACCAGCTCACAAACACACAGTAATAGACATTCAATACACAGTAGCTATTTAAGCTACTTCACCTCTAATACAAAGCAAAATATATAGTCATGCTATCCACTGAGCTAGAGCAGTACTCAGGCATAAGAGTCCAAAACACAGACAGCAGCCAGACTGTACCTGATAGCAGAACTCTGACCCACAATGTCTGCAGCATTCGGCCCCAAATGGTCCTTCCTCAGTAACTGCCAGCTCCCATCAGGCTCCAGCTTTTAAACTCAGAAGCAGCAAGAAAAAGCCACATCCAGTGCCAAGCCAAGCACATAAGATCCTTGCTTCTAATTTACTGAGCTTCCATTTTCCCTATGGCAACCACATTCAATGCGGGGCCTCCTCCTGGGCCCTATGACACTCTCCTTCTCTGCTGCGCTGGCTGCTCTAAAAGACCAACTGTTCTGTTTTCCCTTGAGTTGTCCTCAGTTATGGCCACAGGGAAGTTGCAGAGTCTGGCTGTGGCCAGGGGCCATGAGATTGATAAAGGAAATGATATAGGACCTCCAAAATGATAAAGGGGAACTATCACTTCCAACCTACTGCACGTCCAGTATACAAGTTCACGTTCCTCCCAAATTGAAGGATGAATTTTAAGGAACAGCGGTGGTTAAGAGTAGGAAATATTTATTGAGAGGCAGAGACACAGCACATGAGAGTCAGGAGGGGCCCCAGGTGGGTTGCTCAGGACCCCACTTCTCGGGAAAAGCCACATGGGTACAATGTGAGTTATAGCTATAATCAGCCAATAAGGTTATGCGTATAGCTACTTAGGTAATGTTGATCCAATGGGGAAGCGAGTCACATAGCAAATGCACATGGAAAGAACAAGGAAATTTTCAGGAAAAATGAGTCCAAGGGTCTTGGTCACCCACCAAGGGGACTAACGTCTCTCTAGATTTCATGAGACCAAGTATTACCACTTCTCTTAGGCCTGGTCATTTCATCTTTATCTTGAGGCCTGGCTTTCAACAGCTGCACCTCCAACCACGGTTGTAATATGTTTTCATCTTTGCCATGACTCTCTCCAGGGACCATCCCGTCTGACTGCCTATAATATTTACATCTAACTTAGCTGTCTATAATTTTCCTCCCTATGAAGAGGTACTCCTGACTGTCATGAGGGGGCTGAGGGTCATGGCCATCCTGGCTATTTCAGGCTGATGGGGGTTGTGGCTGTGACTGGCAGTCAGAAATACTCTCCAGAGGGTCTATCTGAAGGCTCTTGATAGATGTCAGACATTCTCATCTTGAGCAAGTGTATAACTTTAAGACTGAAGGAGATAAGGCCAAAAAAAAAAAAAACCAGTTCCATATGTACAGGCCAAATAAAAAGACCAACAAGACTATTATGAATACAACCAACAAATGCTTCCACTGGGAAGAGCCAGTAATAGCCCCCCACAAAGAGGGTAAGGAGAAGGTCTGGGGAATTTCAGAATCCAACATGGCATTAACCTGTTGTTTAATATCTTGAACAGCCATCAAATTATTAGCAGAAGAATCGGAATGTACACACAACATTTAGCTTTTATAATTGCACAAGTACCCCCATGTGTTGCTGTTGGAATGTCTAATGCCATGTGATTTGAGAAGACGGCTTGCCTCTTTCATTTTTCTTCTTCGTTTGGGAGAGAGGCCAGTCATGGTGTTGTTTAAGGTGCACTGAGTATAGGTAGTTAAGGCTTTGATGTGTTGCATGGCATCTAACCCCATCCACAGTCATGTCCCTCAGACTCAGTTTCCTTTTTCTTGGTAGAAAGGTGGCAGAGTTCAAGGAGAAACATATCTTTATTTGAGTGACTGGTCCTTCTAGAAGTAGAGCCTGGTATTTAAGAAGCCGGTTGTGTAGTAGACATAGGCTGTCTTTGGAAGAAAGAAGTCCCGCCACCTTGTGAAGTGTATATACAGTGAGACCTTTGCCTACAGTCAGCCTTGATGCCTCCGGTACCAGGAGAGACACTGTAGCCACAACCAGGCAGGCTATTCTTTTTTTACAATGTCTGATTCATGACTCAGATGCCCTATAAGCTGTTGAGCAGGTCCTGGATCCTGTGTAAGCACTCCCAAACCATGTCCGACCTTTCATCAACATACAGATTGAGATGGTGTCCTATCAGTAGGCTCGGTGCTGGGGCATTCAGAAGTGCTTGTTTAAACTTCTAGAATGCAGTCTGGGAATCGGCTTCCCAGGTTAGAACATGAGTATCTGCCTTTGAGGCTTTCTGGATAAACTCGTAGAGAGGTTGTGCAATCTCACCATATCCTGCCAGCCAAGGCAATAAAAGCCTGTAATTCCTGGGAACCCCTTTAATTGTTTTGGAGAATTGGGTTGTGGGAAGGAAAGTATTTGCTTAATTCTCTCCTCCTCCAGTCTTCAAGTTCCTTTCGATGTGAGAAGGCCCAAGTATTTGACCTCAAGTCTCCAAAGCTGTGCCTTAGAACTAGAGGCCTAATAACTTCTGTCTGCTAGGAAATGTGGCAGAGCGTGGGTGCCTTGGCTAGAGAGCTCTTCTCAGGGTCACATACCAGTATATCATCTGCAAATTGTAGGACCACGACTTGGGAAAACTCAAAACATGCCACGTGGTGGGGAAAGGAGCATAAAAGAAGGCGTCTTTTAAATCTAACACTGAAAACCAACTGGCATCTTCTAAGACCTGAGAAAGGAGACTGTGTAGGTTAATACAGACTTTAAGTGAACCTTGCTTCCTTAAAATATCGATTGTGGGCAACAATCCTCTCTTCACTTTAAGTGTTAGAGGGCATTGTCCCCAATGAGGAAAAATAATAGGATCTCTGAGATGTGTCTGCACTGGGGCAGCTCTTATTCCTCTACCTACTTTACCTTTACTTGCCAATACTTAGGGATTTATTTCTGTCTCGCTGAGGGGAAGACTGAGTAAATATTACAGCACTGAAGCAAAGACAAGATCTCTCTGCCCAGACGGGGAACTAGACTCAGGAACAATTAAAAAGAAATGGGTGAAGAGAAAGCCATCCCAGTTATAGCCTAAAGGTTGTGAGAAATAGCGAGTCACCTCCTCTCCAGTGACTCCGTTCACTGAGGTACGGCGCTGGAAGGCAGGCCAAGGTTGAAGAACTGAGAGACGTGCACCAGTGTCCAGCGTTAGGCTCATTTCTCTTCCCCCTAGGGTCATGATTACCTAGACTCTGTAGAGATGACAGCCCGGCCAGAGGCAGAAGGCAGAGAGTACACCGGGGCCCTTCAGTCTCGATGGACCAACTGATTAGATGGGTCTGAGTTCTGGGGCCTTCACCTTAGAGGGCAGTCTAACTTCCAGTGGAGACCTCTGCAGTCAGCTCACGGCTCATGAGGCCTCTTGTGATGGTTCTTACCACAATCCCTCCGAAGATGGCCTGGCTTTCTGCAGCAGTAGGAAGTAAGGGTACTCATTGAGCTCTTCTTGGAGCCCTGAGAGTCAGACTCAGGGTCTATTCCATTTAAGCCTGCAGTTGAGGCAGCCATTAGAAAATGGTTTGCCTTGGTCTCTGTTTTCTCCCGTTGGCTGCCTCCTGGTCTTGATTACAAAACACCAAGGAGGCAAGTCTCCGTAATGTATCAAGTGAGCTATCTGGAGCAAACGCCACCTTCTGTAGCTTTTCCCTAATATCTGAGGCTGACTGGGTAGTAAACTTGTCTTTAAGAATAATCTGTCCTTCTATCAAATTAGGAGCTGGGGATGTATGTTTTATCAATGCCTCTTGTAAATGATCTAAGAAGGCACAGGGTGCTCATTTTTCTGCTGATGAATAGCTGACAATTTAAAATAATTGGAAGGCTTAGTTCTCAATCTCCTTCAGATCTCCCTGAATACACATCTGGGGAGGCCTCCTGTTCCAGCCTCCTGTCCAGCTGGTAGGCCGGTAGGGGTCCTGGGTAGGGACTGCCTGGTCTCCAGGAGGAACCAGTTGTTCCCTTGGTTGCCTGTCTTCTGGCCTTCTGAAAGTAACAATATCGATCCCCAAATGTAATAGCAGCTTGTAACGCTGCTTGTCTCTCATTAGAAGTTAATGTTTGAGTTAAGAAACCTTAGACTCTTAATAGAGAGTGAGGCTTTGATCAAGGTTGCCTTGGAAACCTCATGCTCAGGTTACAAAGGGCCAAAGTGGGGAACCCTCAGACTCAGTGAGAGTAGATGCTTTAAGGGCCAGAGGTGCCTGGGTTTCCCGTGGCTTACATTTACATTTTGAACACAAGTAAGGATTATCTCTGGATGCAGAGAAAGGAAGTCTGAACATGAAGTGATTCTGACCAGTTTCCCTCTCTCTTGCAGTATGATTCTGATTGTGAAATAGCGTCATGATCAATACTTCCTTCTGCATTCCGTCTTGGCTTAGGAGGGTAGGCAGGATGTAAACTGGTGCAGAAAAATATCAAACTGCTCCTTTTCAATACATGTAGGTACAACATGGGTTACACTAATCAACCAATAAGGTTACACGTATAGCCACTCAGGTAGTACTGATCCAATAGGGAAGCAAGTCACATAGCAAGTGCATATGGAAAGAACAAAGAACTTTTCAGGAAAGAATGAGCCCGAGGGTCTTGGTTACCCACCGAGGTGACTGATGTCTATCTAGGCTTCATTAGACCAGGTGTTCACACTTCTGTTAGGCCTGGTCATTTTGTCTTTATCTTGAGGCCTGGCTTCCAACAGACACACCTCTGGCCACAGTTGTAATGAGTTTTCATCTTTGCACTGAGTCCCTCGAGGTCCCAGCCCTGTCTGACCATCTATAATATTTCTACCTAATTGACTGTCTATAGTAAGATGACTGAAGCAGGTCATGCAGTTCAGGATAGAGATGGGGGTGCCTCTGAGAGTTAGATAAGCAATAACCAGAGGGAGCACCCTTGTCAGAGGAGGACCTTGCAGCATCTGTTAAAATGTTAACACCCCCGGGGCTGCCCTCATAAGTGGCCAGTGGCGATACATCAGTGGTGTATAACCACCCCGGCTCCCTTGCCCCTGGGCTGAGGTAACTCTGGAGCATGTGCTTCACACCACCTGCCATCGTTTCTGTGTTTCTTAATCAGTCTTCAGTGGTGCCCTAATATTATTGGTTGCTTCCTTCCCTGCTGATGTCTCTCCTAAATTAACTGCATCCTCCAGAAACCTTATCTCAAGGTCTGGTTCTGGAAGAACCCAAATCAAATCACTGGTTTGGAGGACAATAAGGAGAGAGACAGAGACAGAGACAGAGTCAGACACAGAGAGAGAGACAGAGAAGGAAGGAGAGGAGCCTGAACTCAGAATCAGCCAGACCTGCATTTGATTGCAACACCATTCATTTCTGGCTGTGTGATGCTGGAGGAAGTTTTTGATCCCTTGTGCCTCAGTTTTCACATCTGTAAAACGGGTATAATAGAATTATCTATTTTATAGATCCACCCTGAGGACTAAATAAGGTATTGATGCATGCAATTTGGTTCGGTCTGTAACCAAGTTAGGCAAATTGGTCTGAGTTTGGGAGAATTCCCTCTCCCTTAGCAAAATCTGTTACATGACTCATGAAAAGTGAATGAAAGCTCTTTAGCAATAATATAGCTGGTAAGTCAAAAGCCACCATTATAACTAGGGGCGAGAAGAGAAAGAGACCAAAGGCAAACCCTTGAGCCTAAGTAGCAGGGGGTGGAAGAGAAATACAAAACAATAGTTCTCACCCCTATCTGAGCTTCAGTATCAGTTTTGAAGCTGTAAGGAGGCAGATTCTTGGGCCTGGGCCCATATCTGTGGACACAGACTCTCTCAAGATGGAGCCCAGAAATCTGCACGTCATAAATGCTTCCCAAGTGACCATGATATCCAGCCAGAGTGGACAGGCTCCGTCTTCTCCATGGTAGACAAGGGACCATGCAGAACAGAGGGACTTTGGACTGCAGCCAGCCAGCGGGACCCAGTTGGGTATGTGCATCTGGAACCCCTGCCCAGAGGCACCCGCTGAGCTGAGATCTGGTTCCTGTCTCCTCTTCTTCTAGGCGGCAGGCGGAGCTTCAAGATAAAGGTGAGGACACCGCGAAGCCGTGCCTGTGCGGAGCTTTGAACTCCCCTTAGCTGTCCTCTTCTCTTTTTCTCCTCTGCCCTCTCTGTCCCCCGGCTTTCTCTTCTCGCCTCTCCCCACCAGTCAGCTGCCCTGTTGGAGGAACCAGGGCTCCATCCAGCTACCAAACAGACGATCCTTCTAGATGGCCATGTGACATTGGGATCCCTGCCCAGGACACCCCAGCCAGGAACTCTCAGAAATGGCAGCCTCTCCTCTTTTTCCTTCCCCATCCTTGCCTCCTTCTGAGAAACACGTGCTTCTGAGAGACATCTCTGGGATTAAACTTTTTTGGCTGAGCAAAATGTTTTGTTGCTAAAGCTGCTGAAATTCTATCTCAGCAGCAGTTCTCAAACTTTGCAAAATGAAAGACTCCAGAGAATTCCTTGACCTTGCTTCTCCAGGCTGAACAACTTCATCCAAAGGGTAGTTATATAACTTCTCAAATTTATAAGCGTGTCCATTTCCAAGGAACCCCTTCAGAATACGTGGAGGTCTCTTCCTGAGAAACCTATGCATCTAGGCAGGCTTTAGGGGAAATCGTTCTGTTACCCATGGTATGGTTTGGGGAAGTGCCCCTTCAAGGTTCCATGGTCCTTTGGGGAGGTGATGAAAACTTTAAGAGACGGGGCCTAGTGGGAGGTCTTTAGGTCATTGGGGCAGGTGCATCTCTTGAAGGACATACTGAGACTCCTGGATGTTCTCCTTCCTGTCTTTTTCTTTCTGGCCCTGAGGTGAGCAGTTTTGCTTTACCATGCAGTCCTCAACATTGTCAAGTCTTGACACAGCTACCAGAGGCCTAAAAGCTTCCACTCAGTCACGGACTGGAACATCTAAGACCATGAGCCACAATAAACCTTTTCTCTCTGTCAGATGACTATGTCACACACTTGTCATCGTCATGGAACAGCGGCTGACACCCGGACTGTCCCTGGGCAGGAGGAGACGCTGAGCCCCAGGCAGACACAGGCGGACCTGGGGTCCTTCCACCCAGCCTCTCTCCACCTGCCTCCCACTCCACCCCTCTGCATTCCTTCTACTTCTTTACTGAGGGCAATCACCGCTTTGTAGACATAGCTCTTCTGGCCTCTCTGTTTCCTGATTCTGGGGAAAAATGTCTTATGGCCCAGCTTCCCTGGAAATCTCCTCATTCTTCTCCTAGCTTTGTATCTCCTAAACAATTTCTAGGCTGATGGATCATGCATAGGCAGTCAGCATGCTGTAGATACTGCCCAACCGCCACATTGCTGGGGCGATGCCACCTCGAGAAACGTGTCTCAGAACAAAGAATGAAGAAGCGCTGTATGTCTCCCAGGCAGCTGGCAGACTGTTCTTTACTCTGGATGTTGTGAATGTTGGGACTGGATTGTATTTCCTTTCTGTGTTGGTGACTGATGGTCTGGAAGGGAGTTTTCTGGCCCTTGCTGCCTCAGATCCAGCCAGGTATAACTCACCCCTTCCTCTGATAGCTTCATTTAACCACAGTCATTTTGGCTCCTGCAAAAAGCCTGGGCAGAGCCAATCTTGAGGCTTATTCCCAGGGTAGAAGGCTGAGGACAGGGCACTGAGCCGCTCAGGGGCAGGACAAAGAGATGGACTTGGCTTTGAACCTTGGTCCTGTCACTTAAGAATTGTGTGACCTTAAACAAAACACCTCCTCTCTCTGGCTCCAGTGTCATGAACTGATAGGATTCTTTCAGCTCCGTTAGAACCGTACGGGACCACTGTTGACTATGAAGTCTATCATTGAAACATCATGTAGCGCCCGAGTGTGCATACAGAGAAGTCTGCGGGTCTGAAGAGTATAATACTTCACAATGGTGAAACGGTGACCAGTACTCAGCTCAAGGGACAGAGTCCCCCAGCACTGCCCCTTCGGCCCAGGTCACTGTCTCTGATGATAAGTCACAAGGCAGCCAGCCTCACCCCCCTCGTGGGAAAACTTTAACTCTCAATATTTCTCTCGTTCCCTTACCTGTTCCACTTCAGTTCCCCTCGGCCACAAAAGCTATCCCCGCCCTCATTCGCTCTGGCAGTTCACCTGCTCAGGTCGTTCTGACATGGGCAACTCCTGCCGTTCAGGCTTCTGGCCTGGACGCCCTCCCGGCTGCTCAGGGCTCAGCCTGTTCTGGCCCAGGGACATCTCCTTACCCCACCCTACCCCCACCAGAAAAAAAGAGCTTAAAGGCCCACACTTTCCTCAGCTCGGGGCTGCCTTGGTCCACTAGGTAGCCTGCTACTCTGTCCCTCCCCCAATAAAGACTTCTCTCGTGTCAGAAGGGCTGGTCTGGTTCTGTGTGGAGTCTCGGTTCTATCATTTGGTGCCGAAACCCCCCCGACTGGGAACTCCTCCCCAGGTCCACGGCCGACCACCTCCGAAGCGGACCACGAGCCTCGGACCTGCCACACTGCTGACCTCTGCACCCACACATCACTCACTGCTAACTGTAAGTCCTCTTTCTCCTTTCCCCCTCATGCCCATTTCCCCTGTTCTCCCATCCACCTCGCCTCCCTCTTTGTTCATTTCTGTGACCCACTAATTTGAGGATCGCTCCAGCCCCTTTGACGCCAACTGGCCACCTTTCTCTCCCCCTACGGACCTCTTACAGCGAGGTCCTTCGCGGAACCTTCTATTTGATCCTCACTTGCTCGGCTTCTTCTCCTTCCTCCTCCTCGCTCTCCTCTCCCTGACTTAAACCTTCCCCTTCTCTTCTCTCTCTCCCTGAAGACCTCTCTGTCCCACCTCTTGGGACGGCTCGTTCTCCCAGCTTCACGCCCCCTCCTGAAATCGCGTCGACACGTCGAGCCACTTCTTCCCTTCTCTCGACCCCCTCCCTGACCAGAGACGTCCGCTCGGGGGCCTGGGTCTCTCGTCGGGACCTCTCTTGGTCGACAGTGGTCTTCAGTCTCCTCGCTCTCTGTTCCCTCTCCCAGTCATCCTGGGCAACACCTCCTCCCTCCCCTGCTCTCCCAGCGCCTCTGCGCTCCATTGCCTCCAGCCTGTTCTCCATGGCCCTGGGCCTCTCCGATCTCAAAGTCAAATGCCTCACCTTCCTCTGCCAAACCGCCTGGCCAAACTAGATAATGGGTCTATTTGGCCACCTGAGGGTACTCTTAACTTTAACATCCTACGAGACTTAGACTTACTGTTGCTGCAATGATAAATGGTCCAAGCTGCCTTATGTCCAAGCTTTCTTCGCCCTCCGTAACAAGCCTCAACTGTCTTTCTGTAGCCCCCAGGAGATCCTCCTGGCTAAATCCCCCACCTCGCGATGCCAGTACTCTGACGACCCTCCCCAAATTTCTTCCTTCCCTGAGCCACTTGATGACCCACCCCTTAGGCGACCATTGGCCCCTTCCCAGGCCAATCCTGATGACCCCTCACCATATGGCCTGGCTGTGGGCCCAACCCCAACCCAGCCAACTCAGTCAGCAGTCCACCCTCCCTCCCTCTACCCTCCTTTGCCCATTTCTGAGCCCTCTCCTCCCCTATCCCCACCTGCCTCTCACACCCACTCCAAAACTGCCTCACTGGCTGCTCCGCCTGCCCTTCCCCTCCAGCCTTCATCTGAGCTTTTCCCTCTGAGACAGGTGGCAGGAGTGGAAGGACTCATCCATGTCCATCAACCTTGGTCTCTCCCTGACCTTTCACAACTCGAAAAGCGTCTTGGCTCTTTCACTTCTGACCCCTCCTAGTATATCAAAGAGTTCCAGTACCTGACCCAGATGTACCAACTTACTTGGAATGACCTTTACACTCTTCTCTCTTCCACCCTCGCTCCAGAGGAAAAAGAGACTGTCTGTCTAGCCACCCAGGCCCATGCAGACGAGATGCACCACACGGATTAGATCTTCCCCCCAGGGGAACAGGCAGTCCCTAGGGTTGATCCCCAATGGGACTATCAGCCCAACACTCCAGGTCCCCTAGCTCGAGATCGAATGATTATCTGCCTTTTGGCAGGCCTCAGAAAGACAGCCCGTAAGTCAGTTAACTGGGATAAGCTCCGTGAAATCACACAGGAGCCCACAGAAAACCCTGCCGCTTTCATGGCACACCTATCAGAGGCTCTCACTAAATTTACACACCTTGACCCAGCCTCAACAGAGGGCCAACTGGTCCTCAACACCTCCTTCATCTCTCAGTCAACACCTGACATTAGAAAAAAGCTCAAACGCCTTGAGGAGGGACCCAACACCCCTCGCCGTGAACTTTTAAACCTGGCCCTCAAGGTCTTTAATGGCCGTGAAGACGCGGAAAAGGAGGAGAAGCTTGCCCACACCAAACAATAATGCCAACTCCTTGCAGCAGCTCTCAAGCCTCAGACCCCCAAGCAGTCTGCTCAGCTCCCAACCAACAAGCAGCCCCTGAGGCCTTGCTTCAAATGTGGACAAGAGGGCCATTGGGCGCGATCGTGTCCTAATCCCTGACTGCCCCTGGGACCCTGCCCACAATGTAAACTAGGCACTGGAAGGTAGAGTCCTCTGCCCCTGCTCAACAGCCCAGACCTCAGCCATCCCTGACGGACCTGCTTGGTTTGGCCGGAGAGGACTGACGGGGGCCGGGACTCCAAATCCCCACCGACGAGGCAGACGAGATCCTGCTGTCATCTGAGGAGCCCAGGGTAAAAGTCCAGGTGGCGGGTAAGTCAGTTTTCTTCCTCATTGATACGGGGTCCTCCTGGTCCATTCTCCCCAGCTTTTCTGGTCAAACATTCCCATCTAAGATCACGGTTGTTGGGGTCGAGGGTCCTCCCCAACACCCTCTCACCACAGGCCCCCTACCTTGCTTGATTGGCTCTAGGTTATTTACCCAGTCCTTTCTCGTAATGCCTAGGTGTCCCACTCCCTTGCTAGGGCGGGATGCACTCGCCAAGTTACACATCACACTCTCCTTCCCAAAACCTCTTTCACCATCACTGCTCCTAGCCAACCTCCCGTTCTTCCCGTCCCCACCCACAGGTAACCAGTCAGACCCCCTCCTTTCCATTTGATAATGTCGATCCAACGGTTTGGGACACCTCACAACCCACTGTGGCTCAACACCACCGTCCCATTATTGTGACTACCCAGGATCCCTCCAGTTTTCCCAGCCACCCCCAGTTTCCCTCTTTGCATCCAGGCCTTAGTCGCCCCCCGCTTTATATCCCACTGGGTTCACCTACTCAGACACACAGCTCAAACAACTGTCCCCAAACGGTGCTTCCCCTGGCCCAGAGGGCTGTCTCCTCTTGGACGGGAAGTTCTGTATCCCAGACCACCGTGCCTGACAGTTCCTTAGCCAGCTACACAACTCTTTACACGTAGGCTGAAGATGGCTAAAAGGCTCCTAGATCCCATCATCTTCTATCCTGGCCTATACTCTTACCACAGGGCATCACCTCACGATGTACAGCGTGCTCCAAAACAAACCCACAAGGCTCTCTTTGACCTCCCCTCACTTTTTCCCCACACCAGATTAGGGGAACATTACTAGGAGAAGACTGACAAATTAACTACCCACATGCGCAGGCACAGAAAACTCCAATACATCCTCACCCGGGTGGATATATTAATCATTCTCCATTTCTGCCTGCCCCGTTCCATTCAATCAGACAATGGCCTGTAATTCGTTTCCAAAGTCACCCAACAAGTTTCACAGGCCTTCAACATCCACTGGGCCCTTCACACACTCTACTATCCTCAGTCTTCAGGTAAGCTAAAAAAAAAAAAAAAAAAGGCCAACCATCTCCTTAAGGTGCATTTCTCTAAGCTACTCAGCAACTGCGGCCATCCCTCTTGCCTATGGCCCTGACCTGTCTTTGCGCTGCCTCCCGCCAACCCTCTGGCCTCAGCCCCTTTAAACTCATGTACGGACGGCCTTTTCTGCAGCTTCTCCCTGCTGCTCCAGGCCCTCTCGCTAATTACTTGCCTCTTCTCTCCCTTACCCCAAACCACCTCCGATTCTATGCAGACCAGTGTTCACCAAAACCTGACAGAAACTTAGCCCCTTTGCAGGTTCAGCCCGGTAAATATCTCCCCCGTGGGGCTCACCTCACCTGTTATGGACCAACGAGCTCCCGTAGCTCCCTTCCCTGCAATCGGACTATAGCCCCGCCTCGTGTTTCCCGCTCGAGCTCTCCCCTACACCACCGTCACTTCTTCCTATGCGAGTCCTCCCTCTACCCCTGTTACCCCCCTAACATGGTCTGCCTTCCAGTTCTCCCTCTCCCCAGTCTACAGATCTACACGGATGGGGAACTCACCGACCAATATCTCTACCCACCTGAGCGCTCCCGACGTAGCGTCTCCATCGGGGTAGTCCTGGGTGCGTCTGTCTTGGCGGGAGCTCTGGCAGCCCCAGCATTGCAAACTGGGTCGCTTCTAACCTCCCACCGGTTAACCGACCACCAGATCGTCCAAATCAGGTGGCCAACGTTCTCTCTTTGATATATTCCCAGTTAGATCGGCTTGCAGGTGTCGTCCCCCAAAACGGACAGGCACTGGATCTGCTCACCAACAAGAAAGGAGGAACGTGTCTCTTCCTGGGGGAAAAATGCTGCGTCTATGCTGACCAGTCCGGCCTTATCCAAGAAAAAATCCAGTAACTTAAAAACCAAGCCCAACATCTCCACAGCAAATCCTCTCCCACGTCAAGTATCTGGGCCAGCCTCCTACCTTGGTTGCTCCCGCTGTTGGGACCCCTCGCCGCCATTTGCGCTCTCCTCCTTGCAGCGCCCTGTGTTTTTTCTCTGATTCACAACACGGTCCAAAGATTAACTACTCAAAACTTTAGCCTTATGTTTCTTTCATGTTTCCAATTTCAGCTGGTCCCGACTGATGACCCAGAAACAGACTTAACAATGCCCCTCCTCAGCAAGGAGTAGCCACCAGCAAGACGTGTCGCCCCCTCGTCTCCTTCGGCTGCTGCTGACTGACGACCCAGGCAAAATAACTACGCCCCTCCTCAGCAGGAAGTAGCTACTGACAAGACCCGCCGTCCCTATTCCTATTAGATCAAGTCTGGGATGATAAGTCACAAGGCAGCCAGCCTCACCCCCCTCGTGGGAAAACTTTAACTCTCAATATTTCTCTCGTTCCCTTACCTGTTCCACTTCAGTTCCCCTCGGCCACAAAAGCTATCCCCGCCCTCATTCGCTCTGGCAGTTCACCTGCTCGGGTTGTTCTGACATGGCTAACTCCTGCTGTTCAGGCTTCTGGCCTGGATGCCCCTCCCGGCCGCTCAGGGTTCGGCCTGTTCTGGCCCAGGGACATCTCCTTACCCCACCCTACCCCCGCCAGAAAAAAAGAGCTTAAAGGCCCACACTTTCCTCAGCTCGGGGCTACCTTGGTCCGCTGGGTAGCCTGCTACTCTGTCCCTCCCCCAATAAAGACTTCTCTCGTGTCAGAAGGTCTGGTCTGGTTCCGTGTGGGCTCTCGGTTACTATCACCTGAAGGGTAGTTGTGGAGGACCACCTGGGCGACTCTCCTTGAAAGAGGATCAGTTGTCTCCATTTTGGCTGAACTTGATCCTATTTCCATATATTGCTGTGTACAGAACCAGCTGGGACTTTTCCTTACCCCCTCAATTGGCTTTAAACAACACATATTGGTCCAGTGGAGGTGCTGATGGAAGGCTTTGAAGGTGGCAGGCACGTTTCCCCAGAACCACACACCCCGTTGTTCCCATGTGTGAGCCAGGACAGCAGCCAACGCTCCATGCCCAGAAGAACAGTCAGTGCTCCACGCTGTCAGCTGGCATTGAGCCTTGGGAATAGAGGCTATGACTTCCTGGGGCTTGAAAGATCACACGTCAGAGCTGAAGCACCGACTCCAAAACATTAGACACTACCTTAATTGTGTTATGCAGATTACTCTTTCTGAATATCCTTCTCTCTCCATATGGTGGGGGTGAGTTCAGGCCTCCTACCAGCCCAGCTCATGGCGCTCACCTACTTCCACCACTATCACAGCCCCTCATCCTCAGGATCCTCCTTTCTTCACAAACTGATAGAACCCAGGTTCGGCCCTGGGTCGAGGCCTTTGTTCCAGATGGCCATCCTCACGGCCAGACTCAGGACCCCGTGGCTCCCCATAACTACGAATACACCCTAGGGTCTTTATCCTCACCATCAGTTGCACTGGAAGTGGTAGACTGGAATTAACTCACAATTCCAATAACTTTCCCATGGGGTTACAAATATAGACTTCCTGAGGCACAAGGGGACTGGGAAGGGCTTCCTGAGGGTAGTCCCTACCCAGCCTCTACCAGTAGGGCTCTCCGTTTGGTGCTCTCTCTATGCGGACTCCTCCTGCAGAACTCTTCCTGCCTGGCTACTCAGCAAGAGGCCATGAGGTAGCTCTGCACAGCTGTGTGTGATTATAGTCCGTTCTTGTTGCTGCATGGAAGAGCACCGTGCTAATGAATGCTCATTTATTTTCTATTCTACTATTGATGGGCGTTGGGGTGGTTTCCGGTTTGGGACACAAGATGGGTAAGGTGGACTGTCCACCTGCTTGCTTGGGAGTCACCCAGGGGATTAGGAAACACACTCTGGGTATCCACGGAGATTTCCTTTTTACTCTCTTATTGGATCTTTTAATGAATCCAGGTGAAATTCTATATCCAAATTTTAATTGACTCCAATTTATCAACTTTTCTCCTTTATTGTTAGCATTTCTTGTACCCTCCAGATAAACCATGGATTCCCTGGCATTCTGCAGCTGTTTCATAAAAACTGGTGGCCTGCCTCATGGTAGACACCTGTAACCCCAGCACTCTGATAGGCTGAGGCAGACGGGTCATAAGTTCTAGCCCAGGCTTGGAAACCGATTTAGATTTAGTGAGACCCTGTCTTAAAATTTAAAATTAAAAAAAAAGGCTAGGGATGTAGCTTGTGCAAAGGCACTGGGTTCAATGCCCAGCATTGCAAAAACAAGCAAACAAACAAAAAACGCTTATGTGTCCAAAGTGGCTGGCAAAATGGGGCACATGCAGGCCGGGGAAGAGTATGAGTTAACCACGGTTGTAGCCAGTATGGCTGGGTTTCAGCTGTGTCTCTGCAGCCCTCGGTTCTGTGAGCCAGCACATGCTTGCTGGCGACAGTTGCAACTCTTTCTGCCCACAGGGCGTGCTCAGTCTGCATGGAGGACAAGCCACGAGTGTAGGACAAGCCCTCACTCCCTAACCCTCCTAGCTCCCTCACCCTTCTGAGGCAAGTGATTGTTCGTTTGCTTGTTGCTATACTGGGGATTGGACTCAGGGCCTTTGCACTAAATTACAACCTCAGCCCATTTTTATTTTTTTATTCTGAGACAGAGTTTGAGACTAAGTTGCCCAGGCAGCGCTCAAACTTCTAATCCTCCCCGTCAGCCAGAGCGCTGAGATGCCAGGTGGGCACCCGCATGCCCAGGTCAGATCAGCTCCATGACGGGAACTGGAAGAGTGAAAACCATCTGGGTGACCACACAGAATGAGTTGGGAAGAAGGGATTGAACTGTCTCTCTATGGAGATATTTATTTTCCCCCTTAAAGTCTGGATTTTGAATCCCTGAGGCAGTTCAGGAGGTGGAAATGACTGAGCACAGATTCCAAAAGTCTTGCTCTGCCCCTTCCTAACCCTCCCCACCTTTTACCCAGATCTTGCTAATATTTAGAATCCTGGGTCTCCCTCCCTGGTGGTCCAGGACAGGGCTGGGGATTGTATACATTTTCCAACCTCCAGTTGACTATCAGGCTAGGGATCCTCTAAATTAAGAGCTGTCTCGAGGGCCCCCAGCCGGCTGTGGTATCACTGAGGGCCCAGCACCATGTGGCAGGCACTAAGGAGACAAGCGCAGCACTCGTGTCGCCCTTGATCGCCAAGGTCATGGCTGGGCAGATCTGGGCTGACCTCCTGAGACCATTCAGCCCTCAAGAAAAGAAAAGCAATGATCAAAAGGTAAACAAAACTCTGCCCAAGAGCCAGAAACCTATTTGGAACAACCATTTGGGTTGTGAAGTAACTCGGGCCAGTTCATGAGAATATTACTTTCCTCTGCTTCTAGTTTTCCAACTGGAACATGTTGATTCAGTTCGCACAGTGCAGTTACGCCTCTACTCGTCCTGGGCAATAGTTGGTCTGTGGCCACGACCTTCTCTGGGGGAGTGGCTTGTGCTTCTTTGGTTGCATTGCTAGAGCCACTTTTGTTTTCAGACATAAAATTCTCCAGAATTATCTTCAGGGACCGCTCGGCCTCACAAAAGGGGAGCAGACAGGCGGGACTTGGGAGATCTCAGCTCGCGTCACCATGAAGAGCTCCCACCTGGTCTTTCCCATTCTCCTGGCCATCCTGCTGAGTGGCCACCCTGCAGCTGCCACACATATGTAGCTGTCCCTGGCCCTTCTGTTCCTGGGCTCCTTCCCAGGAAGGACATCTCCAGATGCCCCCCTCTCGTTGTTTTGAAAGGAGGCAGTGACACGGCCGAGTTCTGCTGCTTTAACTACAGCACTAAGATGCTGCCGTGGAGCTGGGTGCGCTCGTATGAGCTGACCAGGAGCAGCTGCGCCCAGCAGGCTGTGGTGTAAGTATCACCCGGGGGCTCTGCACCAGCCACGTTATTAAAGGACAGGTGCTGGGCAGACCCCACAGTGGCAGGGTGAGCTTTGGGATGGGAACCTGGGAACCCCCGTACCCTGCCTTGGCAACAGCACACGCAACTCTCATAACATGTGCAGGCCCTGTGCCAAGGGCTGGGTATAAAATATGGTGGTGCACACCTGTAATCCCTGGGTTCAATTCCCAGTATGGGGAAAAGGAAGAGAGAGGAAGGAAGGAAGGAAGGAAGGAAGGAAGGAAGGAAGGAAGGAAAAAAGAGAGAAAGGGAGATGGGAAGGCGCCAGCCCTTCTAGATCTTATTATAGTCTTGCATAAGAAAAGTGGCAAAGATATTTATACAAAATATTCTATCACAATTGTGATGGGTGCTAAAAGGAGATAGCAGGAAAGTGAGACATATAGAGAGAATAGGACAGAGCTTGTCACAATCCCAAAAGGACCAAACTTGAGATCCAGAAGGTTCCCCAAGGACGTGACATTTACACTAAGCCCCACAAGGGTAAGTGGGAGACCAGGCACATGGCAGGGAGGCGAGAGGATGCTCAGGCAGAGGACCCACAGATGGATGGGATGCAGCAGAGGTGGAGCGAGAATAACCCTGACCTGGACAAGGCAGAGAGGTAGCCCCACAGGGCTTGTCCGTACCAAGAGAGAGCTGACCCCAGTGCAGCTAATGGGGCTCCTGGTGGGATTAAAAGGGATCATGTGGATAGTGCTGCGTCTGTATATAGCAAGCCCTAAAGAACGGAAGCCACATTTCAGTGCAAATACGAAGTGGACAGCCAGCCCGTGCTCCCCGGGGCATGGAGCTGCTGACTAGCAGAGAAGATGCAGCAGGGCGAGGGGGCTCCACTGACCGCCTCTGGCAGCCTTTGAGACAGAGTGAAGGGTGGGAAGAGCGCGCAGAGGGTGGGGGGTGCCCTGGGGCTCAGAACACCCTGCTCTTCTTCTTCGAGTCTTGAGTGGATTTCTGGGGTTTTAAAGGTATCCATGCAAATGAGAACAGAAGGAAAACACAGAAACAAAGCTGTTGTACATGGGGAGGAGAGGAGAGGAGAGGTTGTGGGAAAAAAAGAAAAGAAGGTAAGTTAACTTTAAACAGTTTGTCAGTAGACACACGTTATACGAAGGGTTCATAAAATGATTGAGATTTAAAAACTAAAAATAAAGACGTCCATGCTTAACCAACAGCTTGTAGAGCAGTGACTCTGGTACCTATCGGCACGGTGACCCTGGACGCACCAAGCCTCCATATTTACAGAGAAGGAAGCAAGAGGTCTTAGTTATCTATGGCCACATAGCAACCCACCCCAAAACTGAGTGACTGCCTGTGGTGACCCTAGTTTTCCTTTTTATTTCTCATGGTTTCCGTGAGCCATGAATTCCAGAAGGCTCGGTTGGGTGGTGCTCCTGAGGCTGAAGTCAGAGGCTGCGCAGGTTGGCACAGCTGCGGGGTGGCAGGCGTCTCTCTAGGGCCTCTTTGCTATGTGGTCTCTGCCAGGCTGGCCTGGCTTCCTCCCAGCACGGGGCCCAGGATGGCAGGACTTCTTGCAAGGAGGCTCAAGCCTCCAGCAGTAAGTGCTTTCCCACCTGGATGTCACATAGCGTCGTGTCTACCACAGCCTCCCAGTCAGCCAACCTGTAAGTGTGGCTTCCATGCAAGGGGAGGGGACATATGTGGTGTGATCAGAAACTATGCTGAATGCTTCTTTTTAAAAAAATGTATTATAATGAAAGACACATTGCCATGACTCCACTGCCCCCCATGCTTCCCTTCACTCTAAACACAACTCGGCTGCTGTTCTTGTCACTCTCCGGAGCAACCCTAGAAGTCCTCTTTCGTGAGTCTGTGGTTTCATTGTTGTAGCTGCCTCGATGTCCTGAATTTATTTGAAATGTTTCCCTGTCATGGTCGCTCTGACTGTGGGGAAGAGCTGGAAGTCTCAAGTGCCAGATCGTCTCAATAAGGTGGGTGAGGACACGCGGTCACGTGTTTGTGAGCCGCTTTTCCGCTGGATGGCGCTCGCAGCTCAGGCACTGTAGTTTTGCTCACACTTTACACACCCAGAACTGCTTCAGAAAATTGAAAGAAAGAGAAAGAAAAAAAAGAAAAAGAGAAGAAAGAAAGAAAGAAAAAGGAAAGAAGGATGGAAGGATAGTATCAATGTGGCCAAAGTCAAGTGTAGCTTGAGGAGGGGCTGGGGGTATAGCTCAGTGGAATAAGCACCTGCCTAGCAGGCACAGGGTCCTGAGTTTGATCCCCGGTACTGCCAAAAAAAGAGTAGTTTGAGGGAAATTCGTGATAATGTGTCTTTTACTGCAATACAACTTTACCATGTAAAACTCGTGTATTTTGATCCCACATAGGTCTCTACCCGCCAATGGGAGCAATGCCAAAGAAATTTGCAGTCATGCTTTGGAGCTGCCACAAAGCTGTTCGTCTCCTTTATCTTCCCACCCTGTTGGCTCCTTTCCCTTGCTCGGGCCAGGGCCACCTGACACGGCCCCTGGCATAGCTCTGGTCACTTCTGAACGCCCTTGGGGTGCTAAAGCTAGAGATTTAGAGACTTTAACCAGGGTGCCACTTTTCATAAGCTTGCAGCACGGTGAGGGTAACAGGAATCACATAGAAACCGCCTCCGACAAGCAGGTCTCCATTATGTGATTATGAATCCAGTGGCTTGATGGCAGGGGGTGCCTTGCTAGGGTGATGAGAATGTCCTAGAACGGATCTTGGTGGTAGTTCCATAATCCATGTGAGTGAGCGGTACAATGTTTGCATTGTGTCTCAGGAAAGCAGTGATGTTACACTGAAAGCATTACATGTCACTGTCCGGGTTCAGGCTGCAGAGCAGATCTGTTGCGATGCCTCCTGCAGGCGGTGGTCTGGGATCCTGGTTTCCAGGGAAACAGTGGGGAGGAAGGCAAGGCTAGAAGAGGGGAGAGGAACAGAGGTGGGGGGTGTGTGTGAGAAGACTCCTCAGGGAACCGCCCCATCTTCTCCTTCTGCCTCTTCCCAGGAAGCCAAAGGCCTGGTATTCTCTCATCTGTGTCTCTTTTCCCCAGATTCACTACCAAAAGAGGCAAGAAGGTCTGTGTCCAACCGAAGGAAAAATGGGTGAAGAAATACATTTCCTTACTGAAAACTCAGAAACAACTGTGACTCAGTCCAAGTGCACCCAGACCCTGTTCCTGGCTCTGACGTCCTCCACGGAGCCTGGAGAGTCCATTCCAAGGGTCCTCGGGGGTGACGTGAGGGAGGAGCATGTGTTATCCATCCGAATTATTTTTAATAAAGATTTCACATAAAGATTTAATTTGTTTGTAACATTTTTGGTCAATAAGGCCCCTGTTTTCTTCAAGGAAAAGAAACTGAGTCACTGTGAGTTAGCCAGAGGCCTGGTAGAGGAGCCCTAACTCCTGCACTGACCCTGGTACTGAATTCTGCTGAGTGCTTTTGTTTGTTTATGCAAAAAAATATATTTTTTGCAAAATGCCTGATGTGTGTTTTAAAATTATTAGAAAGGATAAGTTTAAGCTATTTGGAAAAATAAACCCCACACAATACCTTAGAATACTTTATAGCCAGCCTATGCTGGGTAAAGGATGAATCACCATATTGGGTATTTTTTCTTAAGAGCAAAGGATATTAATTCATGAACATAACTATCTACCTGCCAAGCCCTCTGTGCAGCTTGTTAAAAATTAAAATATAGTTACTGATGTTCTTAGCCCTGCGACCAAACTACAGGCTCCTTGAAGCCAGGAGTTAAATCTATCTTTGCACAGCGGAAGGGCCCCGTAAATACGTGTGGGATATGCCACCAGTGACAAATGTTGCCAGGCACACTTTGCCCAAGCTCAACTCGGGGTCGGCGTAATTAATACACGCCGGGAAAGAGGGCAAGGTAATCAAGCCAAGACTTTTGACATGTAGTTCCCCTATTTACCAGCAGATGGCATCATTCTCTCTCAGCTTTTAACGATTCTTGCTTATTCAGGGTCTACCTGTGATCCCCGTCCTATGCAACTGCTGGGGGAAGGAGACGAGAGAAGTGAGGAAAGGAAGCCTAAGCTCAGACGGTGCTAGATCGTTGGGACTGGAGAACAATGAAGAGTCAAGCAAAGTTGGGCATCCTAGCGCACACCTGTAATCCCTGAGAGGCTGAGGCAGGAGGGTGGCAAGTTCAAGCCCAGTTGGGGCAACGTAGTGAGACCGTCTCACAATAAATAGATAAATAGATAAATAGATAAATAAATAAATAAATAAATAGGAGTATAGCTCAGTGCGAAGGTTCTGGGTTCAATTCCCAGGAGAGGAAGCGGGGTGGGGGGGGAGAGAGGAGAGCAGCAGAGTGTGGTAAGACAGAGGCAATTATAATACTAGAGACCCTTTGTTGGGGACCACTACAAAGTGGCTCTGAGCAGAATTTAATATTAACCTATTAACTTCAAGGAGACTGTGGCTGCAAGAATCTCTCCTCTGCTGCAAAGCCCTTCCTAGAGATAACATAGTTCTCCTAAATTAACATACTATTACCTGGAGGAGTCCTGGAAGGGATTCAAAGGTCCTGCCCAGATTCCTGCATTTTCTTCAGTATTCCCGCTCCTTTGTTTGTAAACCTAATAAATATGGGGTGCCCAGAAAAGTCTTTGGCTAATTCAAAGAATGTCACAGATTAAAAAAAAAAAAGTTAAAAAAAAAAAAGTTAGTCCCTCCTAGAAGCCCTGAAATCATATTCCACTGTCTGATTTACTGAAGTCTTTGCCTCCACTCACTTGGGAGATTGCGAGCCGGGTCAGCCTGCAATGACTTAGGGTTATTTAACCCAGTTTTCAAGAACCCTTGTCCCTGGAGCTGGGGATATAGCTCAGTGGAATAAGTGCCTGCCTAGCAGGCGCAGGGTCCTGAGTTCAATCCCCAGTACTGCCAAAGGAAAAAAAAAAAAAAAAGAACCCTTGTCCCCGATGTGCCCGCTTCTTCCGTTTCACTGCTTTCCTTTTCTCATCCGTTGAACAACCATTAATTTTCATTACACTGTGCTTGACAGTGGACACGAAAATTGCAGAGATTTTCTCTGATTCCTGGGAGCTCACAGTCTAATGAACAAGCCAGGCTGCAATTACAGTCTAATTTGTACACTGCAACGGGGTAAGAGTTGTCAAAACAACTAGTGCCTCTGCGTTGCTTTGTCACTTAGAAAACGCATCTAGGATGTGTGTGTCTCTCTTTTTGTACCAGGAATCAAACTCAGGACCTTGTACTTGCCAAGCAGGTGCTTATGCCACTGAGCTATATCCCGGGCCCCTGCCTCTCATAAGGTGAGACAAGAATCGTTCTAAAGCCAGCGTGGGGAAGTAGTGGGTCTGAGTCACACGTCCACCTGCGAGTGGTGGAACTTGGACCATAACCAGTCTCCTGTCTCCTGCCATGTTTTACCCACGAGGCAGGTACAAAACTGAAAATCTTGGTCTGCAAAGCGGGACCTCAGAAAGCTCCTCCGTCACAGACTGTGAAAGAAACTTATCTCCTGGCCCCTTGAGGAAGCCTGATCTTTTGAGGAGTTTTCCTCCCTGAGGTGACAGATGTCCTTGCTGTCCCATGGCTCTCGCTTTCCAGGCCCCAGACTCATCCCGGGCTGAGGACCTCCCCCACACACCTGTCAGCTTGCTCAGGGTCCCTGGTCTCCAGGCTCCTCAGAGGACTTGACCAACAGCACAGCTGCACAAGGGGTGGGAAGAGGGGTCCCGGGCGGCTGAGGTCCCCAAGGAGAGCCTCACAAAGCCTTTCAATGCTGGGCTGGGATGTCTGAAAATGTCAAGTTTTAGTCTTGGATAGAACTCAGTCACTCCAACTTTTGGGGGTCTTGGTTTTTTAAATTTATAATAATCTCCCCCATACTGCACAATTTTATTTATTTAACTGTACGTGTATTTAGGCAGTACTGGGGATTGAACCCAGGCTCTTCACACTGAGCTACATCTCCAGCCCTTCAAAAAAGAAAAAATTTATATTTTTGAGACAGAGTCTTGTTAAGTCTCTAAATTGCCCAGGTTAAGCTTGAACTTGGGATCTTTCTGCCTCAACCCCCAGAGTGCTGGGATATACACCATGCCCGGCTATGTGTATACAATTTCAAAGTTAGCAAAGTGCTTTCCGTGGTCTTAATGCATCTGTGCTGCTGTCAGAGTATCATAGACTGTAGGTATAAGGAGCAGAAATTCCTTCCAATCCTGGGGACTGAGAGGGCCCCATCAAGGTGCTGGCCTGTGGAGGGGGCCTTCCCGCTGCGCCCTCACCTGGCAGAAGGAGGAAGTGCAGGAGAGAGTGCCCCACAGACTGGGAGACCAGGTCTCAAAAAAAAAAAAAAAGATATGGTGGAAATTTTGCAGCGTAATTATATTAAACTATGTATTTAATATAATGAATAGATCTATGCAAAACGTATCAACTTTTCTCTATAGATCATTTTAATTTTCTACCTTAAACACCATTGTAGATTACTGTATTTTTATTTAATAAATAATTGTAGACAATTATCTGCCTTTTTCTCTCTCTGTCATTTAAATTTTCTTCTTAAATAGGTTAACATGTTCAGCTGTGTTGGCGGGCAGCCGACTGAGGTGCTGCCCCAAGCAGCACGAACTCTAGCTACGCCACTGCCACACCCTCTTGCCGTTTCCACAGCAAGGAAAATCCACCCGTGGCCCAAATGCCCTCCCAAAGGCCCCACTTCCAATACTGTCAGTGTGGGGATGAAGTTTTTAAAACACGAATTTGGGGGGACACACTCAGGCTGCAGCACACATTGCCATAATTTTTTTCCTTCCTTATAATTTCATGAGGAAATTTTTTTCTCCGATTTACAGATTTAAAAAATCTGAGACTCCAAAAATTTTAAATGTGCTTACATGGCAGAGCTCTGCTTTAGCAAGTACTTGACTGACCCTTCAGTAAACATTTATTAAAACCGCTGCTAACATTTGGGGTGGCAGTGTCTCCCAAAAGCCCGGGTGTTAAGGCTTGGTCCCAGCCTGTGGTGCTTTTGGAAGGTGGCAGAAACTCTGCATGGAGGGATCTCATGGGCGACCATCCAGTCCCTGGGGATGTGCCCTGGGGGGGGGCACAGTGTGGCACCGCCCACCCCTGTCACTCTCTTCTGTGTCCTAGTTTGGCTCCATAATGCATTTCCACCATGATGCCAAAAACAACGGGGACCATTAATCATAGGCTGAAACCTCCAAAACCACAAGTCCAAATAAACCTGTCTTCTTTATAAGTTTACTTCTCTCAGACACGTGTTACAGTAACAGGAGACTAACACAAGCACCAAGCTGTCAGGTGCCATCTGAGAAGGCAAAGGCCAACAAATCACAGTCTCTACGTTTGTGGCACCCAAATTCTAGCAAGAAATTAGAACAGAGTAAGACCTCCTTCTCATGTAATGTAAAAGTACTACATTAAAATACTGGGGAAGGAGGGAGCAAGGGCACCGCTCAGTGACAAAGTGCTCACTTAGCATGCACAAGGCCGCAGCTTAAATAAACATGAATTAACTACTGAGGAAAGAAAGAGCAGTGGGCACATGACTTCTACACTCCAGACCCTGCATCACCAACTTCCATCACAACTTTCTTTAAGATCAGTCATGGGAAACAAGTAATGCTGCACAGCAAGGAAACCCAGATCTCTTTGTTTTTCTGTCTGTTTCTGTCCCACTCATCTTGCATGTGCAACATGGGAGGCAGGCAGGAAGTTTGCTCAAATAGTTACTCAGGGATCCAGATGCACAGAGGTCACCCTCAGTTACACTTTTATGGCCGCAGCAACAGGGTAGAAAGAGCTCCACATCCTCTCCTAACTCCCTGCGCAGATCCAGCTGCAAAGGCTTGTCCAACCACAAGGGGACCTAGAGCTTCCGTCTTGCTTGTGCCCAGGAAGAACACAGGAACAAATGTTGGTGAGGATTAAATATCTGTACTTCAACTTAAAAAATCTATACATTGTCAATACTATCCCACCTTTTCTAATTGTTCTAAGTGTCGCCTTGATTGAATTAATACATGTCTAACAGGATGGTAAAGCACACTCCTGGATAGGACTGAGTGGGTCATGAAGGTGTGACCTTGGGTGCTACATCTACCCCTGGCCCCTTGCTCTCTGGCCCTAGTCCCTTGTTCTCCTGGCGACCGCGAAGTAAGAAGCTTTTTCCACCGCGGTATTTCTGCCTTGGAGCTACCCATAGACTGAACCCCCTGAAGCCATGAACCTAACAAATCTTTCCTCCATTAAGCCGTGGCATCAGGTATAGTGTCCCAGTGATGAAAATCTGACCAACACATTTAGAAATTCCTGTATAACTGTAAATTGGCCAGGCATGGTGGCACACGACTGTTATCCCAGCACTTTGGGAGGCTGGAGCAGGAGGGTCACAAGTTCAAGCTGAGCCTGGGTAACTACTAACTGAGACCCAGTCTCAAAAGAAAGAAAGAAAGAGAGAGAGAGAGAGAAAGAGAAAGAAAGAAAGAAGGAAGGAAGGAAGGAAGGAAGGAAGGAAGGAAAGAAAGAAAGAAAGAAAGAAAGAAAGAAAGAAAGAAAGAAAGAAAGAAAGAAAAAGAATTGCAAATGTAGCTCAGTTCCACAATCCCCAGTACCACAAACAAATAAAACAATGACCTTTAAATTCTCAATTGATAATTCCAAATTGTATCTGATGGACACAGGGAATTTACTCTGAGAGAGGTTCAGAGTAAAGGGGATCCCTCCCTTCCTTATGGAAAAATAATTTTACCCCTCTTCACATAATCATTGCACTTCCTAATCCTTGAGGAGGTCCATTTTTCAGATTCCGTTTTTAATCAGTTATAACATCTGCCTGGCTCCCACATTACGAACAAAGTAAAATGTTATTAAACCACATTCATTTTTATATCTCTATGACAGCCATGGTCTTGCCATTTTTGGAAAATTCTCTTTCAGCACACTTTAGAGAAGGCAAAAGAGATTCAAAGAGGTTGAGAAACCTGCCGAAGCCCTTCAGTGAACGAATGAGAGACAGCAGAAGTGGGAATTCTAGTCCCTTCTGTATGACCTCGAGGGGTTCAGTGAGGTTTGGCCCCTAGGAGTTTGAGCACTGGATGCCCGGTCCTGGGGCGGTAGTGTTAAGGTAGTGGGAACCTTAAGAGGTGGAGCTTGCTGTGCCTTCCCAAAGGATGAGTGCTGTATCGTGGGTCTGGGTCAGGTCTAGCGGGGATGGACTAGCTCCCGCAGAAGAAAATGTTCTAAAAAGAGCAAGCCTGAGCTGGGCGTGGTACCATTGTCCCAGCACTCTGGGAGACTGAGGCAGGAGAATTGCAAGTTTAAACCCAGAGCCTGAGCAGTTGAGTGACAGTTACTGAGATCCTTTCTCAAAATTTAAAAGGAAGAAAGGAAGGACAGGAGGAAGGAAAGTAGAGAGGGGAGGAAGAAGGGGAGGGATGGGACTCAGTGTGAAGGCCCTGAGTGCAATCCCAGGGATGTGCTCTACTTAAAAAAGAGCAAATCTAGCTCCTCCCAGTCTCTTCTTGCTCACTCGGAGCCCTTTTGCATGCACTTGGTACCCTGTCTACTTCTCCACTGTGTACGGCACAGCCAGCCAGGAGTTCTCCCCACGACACTGCTGTCTGGACCCTTTAGCCACCAGCATCGTTAGTCTAATACACCTCAGGTTATCGCATTACAGAAACACAGAGCAGACTGCCAGCATGTGGCAGAGGGAAAGTTTCACACGCTTTCAGGAAGGCTGGCTGTTTAAGTCAGGCCTTGGCAACTGAGCCTCCTTCTGCCCCCAGGAAAGGGCACTCCATGCAGAGCAAGAGTGCATGCCGAATCGCAGGAGGCCTGGAGGGACAGATTAGGTGTATGCGGGAGTCAGATTTCTGTTACCGTGACAAAATGTCTGAGATAAACAACTTCGAAGGAGGAAAGGTCTATGCTGGCTCACGGTTTTGGAGGGTTAGTCCATGGTTGGTTGGCTTATCCTTTTGGGCCTGTGGAGAGGCAGCACAGCATGGTAAGAACACTAGATGGAGGACACTACTCAGCTCATGGTGGCTGTGAAGAAACAAAAAAGGAAGAGAAGGGGTTGGGCTCCTCCTGTGCCCTGCAAAGCCACGCACCTGACAAAGCAAATTCTTTCCACCAGACCCCACCTTCTCAAGGTCCCCACACCTCCCATGGTGCCATAGGCCCAGCGACACTCGGGATGGAACCTTTAGCAGTTATTTGGAGAAACAGAAGGAGGACAGTGCGGAAAGTATTGGAGGAGGGCTGAGAGCAAAGACAAGAACTACGAAAAGCCAGGGTTTCTGGTCCCACTGTGTGAGCCACAGGAGTCCTTGTGGGCTGTAAACAATCCCTAAAGAGTAAATAACCAAACAAATCTGTGTCTTACGAAGACATGTCTGAGACTCCTATGGAGACCAGGCCAGGGGACAAAATCAAAAGCAGGGAGCCAGGTAGAGTGGCCCACAAGCTCACTGGGAGGTGGAAGCAGGAGGATCATGAATCTGAAGCCAGCCTGGGCAACTGAATGAGCTTGCCTCAAAATAAAACATAAGAAGGGTAGAAGATGTACTCAGTGGCAGGGTAGGTCCAATCCCCAACACCCAAGAATAGAAATAAAAAGCAGACAACACAAGTTCATGGCAGCATTAGTCACAAGAGCCCAAAGGTAGAAGTAACCTAAATGTTTGCCAGCTGAGGAATGGACCGCCAAAGCATGGTGTAAACATACAAGGAGTTATTGGTCATCCTGGAAAAGGGTGCCGGCCGATACACACTGTGACATGGATGAAGCCTGGAAACACGAAGCTAATGAAATAACCCGGATGCTATGACTCCAGGCATGAGAGGAACCTAGATCGGGCACATTCACAGAGATGAAAATGGTTAAACTGGGCCTGCAGATGGAGCTCAGAAGTAGAGCACTTGCCCAGCATGTGTGAGTCCCTGGACTCAATCCCCAGTACCACGAAGGAGAAAGTAAGTGGTAGGTTTTCTGTCTTGCCCATTTACTGCATTTTAAAATTTTTCAAAGGCACAGTCCACATGAGGAATGTGCAGGGCTCCGAGGAGGCAGATGCAGGAGGGACAGTGAGAGACAAACTCCTGAGTCCCCAGAGCTTCATCTGGAAGCTGTCCTTCCCACCAGGTCCCTCTCCAGCATGCACATGCTTTGATTCTCTCCTAGAATTCTTTGCCCCTGTGAATCATCCAATACGTCTTGGATGTTGTCCCTGGGACAAAGTCTGACACATAGTAAAATCTTAATCGCAATATGTTGCATGAAGAAATGAAGGAATTTAAAAAGCCAGCTACTCTGCCAGATGTGGTGGCACACACCTGTAACCTCAGCACTCGGGAAGCTGAGGCAGGACCAGCCTGGGCTACACAGTGACTTCAAGGCCATTCTGAACTGGAGAGTGAGACTCTGTCTCAAAAAGACAACCAACAAACAAATAAAAAGCCAACAGCTCTCAATGGGCACAGGGGAGGGGCAGGAAGCTTTTTCTTTCTTTCTTTCTCTCGTTCATTCGTTCTTTCTTTCTTTCTTTCTTTTTTTTTTTTTTTTGAGACAGGGTCTCACTATGCAGTTCAGACTGGCCTCACTTTGTAGCCCAGGCTGGTCTTGAACTTGCAATGATCCTCCTGCCTCAGCCTCCTGAGTGCTAGGATTATAGGCATGCGCCACCACACCCAGCTAGGAAGCTTTTTCTAAATAAACTTCCTCATTCTAGGTGTGGCAGCACACGCCTGTGATCCCAACACTAGGATTCTCTGCCTGAAGCAGGAGGATCACCATGAATGGGAGGCCAGCCTAGGCTGCACAGTGAGTTCAAGGCCAGCCTGAGACCCTGTCTCAAACAAACAAGCAAAAACAAAACTCTTGCTTCTGCCCCTCAGCTGTTGCCCTCCACTGTGTTGCTCAAATTTCTACCATGTCCTAAAGTAAGCTGGAGGCTGGAGGACAAAGAATTTGGGTGAGGTGGGTCCCCAGCAGGTGAGGAACTCCGACTTATGGATGGACTTTAGCTTTGGGTGGCGTGCAGAATCTTAGAGCAGAAAAGAGAGCAGCTGACATTGGGAATTTAAGAGCCAAGGCCTGGCTGGGTGTGGTTGGTTCCCTAGAAACAGATCAGTCTTTATTTCTGCCTTCCATCTCGCTGCTTTCTTGGTAATGACCCTGTCTCGTCCATATGAATCCACTGGCTCAGCCAACAGTGTGACTCTGCAGCCATCAGGGCTCGCTGAGTAACAGGTAGACACCCACTGACTGTGTTAGAGAGGAGACAGGGGCGATGGCCAGGCCCCAAGAGCCCTGCTGCCTCATCTGCACCCCTCCTATGTCCCTACGTCCTGACCGGCAGCCCGGCAGACCCAAGATGCTTGATAGTGGGCCACTGTGCACCAGGCAGGTCACTGCCCCACCCTGGGCCTCCAGGTCCCACGAAAGGGTTGCACGAGCAGTTTCCTTACACAGAGCACTTTGCCACACATGACGAACCACAGAGCAGGCAGCTGACAGTCCCAGCCTTGGATCCACCATGGCTCAGCCATATGTCTCATAGGAAATAAATCCCTGAACCTAAACCCTTTATCATCAGCAAAATAGAGATCGTAACAATATCAAGTCTATTGGGTTGCTATGCAGATTATGTGAGACAGCACAAAAACTCATGGTGTGGTGCCTGATTGATGGTGTGCTTGTTTTGTTTTGTTTGCAGTATGGGGATTGAACCCAGAGCCTTCACCATGACTACACCCCCAACCCTTTTTGAGACAAGGTCTCACCAAATCACTACATTGGCCCAGGCTGGCCTTGCACTTGTGCTCTTCCTGCCTCAGCCTCCCAGAGTGCTTTTGAATTACAAGTGTGAGGGAGACACCAGGATGGCAGAGTGGTAACAGCAGAGAAAGAGCCTCTCTGAGAGTCACTTTCCAGATGCTGGAAATATAGCAAGGTGAAGAGGCAGGGAGGAGGGAAGTGGGTCTTCTGGACCCAGGAAGGATCTGAAGCATGAATTGAAGCCCATGAAGAGAGTGAGGAGAGAACTTCAACAAAGAAGAAGCAGGTAGCCAGTGGTGCCTTCTCCCTGAGACAGGACCCACTGTGTGGGTGGGGTGGTTCAGACCTGCAGATACACAGTGACTATTAGTGACCCCAAAGGCCTCCACAAGGAGACACAGCAGTGGAGGGGAGCCATGGGCAGGAAGGACTGCACTAGTTGGCAGTGAGTGCTGAGGGCTCAGTTGTCCCGAATGACAGAGTGATTGGCCAGGAGCCATCTTGGAGAGGGGCCTGACTGAGCTCAGAACTCAGAGCAGCTGCAGGTTCCATCTAGCGGCTCCCAGCTGGGCCCAGGCCCACAGAAGGTGCACTGATGGCTGCAGGCTGAATGAGTTTGGTCTCAGCCAGAAGGTGCAGGCTTGCTGAGATTATCCACTACCCTGCCAAAAAGCTACTGAGGGCTGCTGGGATAAATCAACACAGATCAGGACTCTGTCTCCACATATTGTTTGCCAGTGACAGCAGAGACAAACCTGAAAGTGCATTTTTTTCCTCTCTCCTTGTTTTTTTGTTGTTGTAGGGTTTTTTTTATTTTTTATTTTGTGTTTTTCTCCATTGTTTGAGCTTGCATTTATACGAGTATAAACATAGTTTCTAACCTCTTTGTGTTTGTGATTTTGTTCTTTTTTTTCATCTTTTCCTTCTCTCCTTCTAGTCTTCTGCACCAGTTCCCCAAAGTTTGCATGAGTCCCCTCCCGTCCTCCAGCCTTACTTCTAATCTCCTCCTCTTCTTTTGCTTCTCTGTTTTCTCTCAAACCCATTTAAATTTTAACCTTTGAGGGCGAAATTGACATATTAAGGATTTGTGTGCCGCACATAATTTTCTGGTTTGTTGTAGATTTTGTTATATAACCACAAATCTAGTTCATATGGTTAAAGGTGGCAAATTCATGGTTACCTCGGTTTGCCATTTTCTAGACTGTGATTGATGCTGTTGTCATTGCTGATGGTGCCACGTTAGCCAAAAGTGACATAACTGTTCTAAACAGCAGTTCTTCCTGGTTTTCCAAGACTGAGACTGACTAAGGGTCGCAGAAATACTGTGGCACAGTGCCAAAGAACCAGGGGCTGGGCCAAACAGGCAGCAACTTCTCATCCCCAACAAGCTGAAGAGGTAGGATCTTGCAACAGATTTGAATTACAAGTGGGCACCGCCAGGCCTGGCTAACTGTAAGTGATTTGATGAAATTGTGCTTGTTGTTTTCATTGTTAATGAGGTGAGCTGGGCAAGGTGATGTCTAGGGCCCTCTCAGGTGCTCATATTCTGTTCATTCATTAAATAAATATGTGTGGAGCACTTGTCAGCAAAGTTCTTATGTAGATGTTGAGGATACAGGTATGAATTAAAATCAGAAAAATCCCTGTCCTCATGGAGGTCCCATTTGAAGGGGAAGATAAGTGATACATGGTAAGCATAAAAAATAAGGAAACAATAAGGGCTTTTTGATCAACCATTTGCCTCGCATGTGCAAGGCTCTGGGTTTAGTCCCCAGTGTCACAAAATAAACAAATACAGACATAAGCAAGGAACTACACAATATGTTAGAAAGTGGCCAGGCCTCACGGAAACAGTGACTTTTGAACAAAAACTTAAAGAAGATGAGGCTGTGTCTTTGCTGGTGTCTGGTGAAGAATGTTTTAGGCAAAGGCAGTTGCCATGCAAATGTCCTGGGGCAGCTGTGTGCCCAGCTCTGTTCATGCAGGTAGCATAGCTAGAGAGGGAAGAGTGAGGTGAACAGGTGACAGGTGGCTTCAGAGACAATACAGTCAAAGCCCACAGGACCTTGGGGCTTATGGTACAGACTTTGGCTTTTACTGAGAGAGATGGGAGCAATGCAAGGCAGAGGTGGCCAGATCGAAAGACTGCAAGCACGTGGGCCAGGGTCGGGATCCTCAAAGGGGAAGTAGAAAGAGGGGAGGTGGCAGCCAGTGAAGGGAAAGCATGAAGCAGAGTGAAGATCAAGAGTTCAGACTTGAGAATGGGTGGCAGAGATTGGATGAGAAGGTGGGTCTCAGAGGCCTGCCAGGTGCATGTGGAAATCACCAGGGATCAAGACAGGAGCAATGCTGTTAGAGCAGAAATGGTCAGTGTTTGATTTGGGTTCGGTTTGGTTTGGATGCTGGAGCTCGAACCTAGGGCTCTCTACCGCTGAGTTACATCCCAGCTCTTTTTTGAAGTGAGCTCTTGTTAAGCTGCCCAGGCAGGACTTCAACTTGTAATCCTCCTGCCTCAGCCTCCACAGGAGATAGGATTATAGGGGTGCACCACTGTGTCTAACATCAGCGTTTTAAAATATGGTTTTTATTATTACTTAGATATGGCAAGACCAACAGATCAGGAGACATTTGCCATTGGAAGATAGTTTGTTGTACTAAGGATCCTAAAAGCAAGGGACATGTCTGTCCTGCCATGGGAGGGAGGGACCATGAGGGAGGCCTGGAGTCAGGCAGGAGCCTTCACTGTGGTTTCCCAGGAGGGAAGAGCTGAAGCAGGGTGAGGAGGTTCGGGACTGTCCAGATGGATAACGCCGGTCAGCTCTGGGGCCTGGGGTCTGGGGCCTGGGGCCGTCCCTGGCTGTCCAGTGCCTGGCTGTGAGCAGATTGGGACAGGTGTATGAGCAGCCTGGGGTGGGGGGGAGAGCCAGCTAACACAGATGCGGGGGCTGAGGCTCTGGAGGGTGGTTCACGTGTGAACAGCAGGCTTGCACGGCACTGCCGGGCACCTCTTGGAGTCAGCTGACCCAGGAAGGTTGTGTCTGGGAGGACAAAGCACCTGAACAGAGAGGTACAGTAGTTGAGTGGCGAGGGAGGCGGTGAGGGTGCACACGGCATCAGCAGGGTGGTGACGAGGGCAGATGTATCTGAAGGATGAGGCCGGCAGGACGGTACAGGAAGGGAGGAGCCAGGAGGATGACCACCTCGTCTCCTGGCAGAAAGACAGTGGACAAAGGGACACACCTCCCTGGATAGTGGCAAGCCCAGAGCCAGGCTTCAGCTGGCACAGAAGCAGAGGGGAGGCCAGGGAAAGGTTGAAGGGATGAGGCCCCTTTGCTGTTGCTGGATTGAGTTCCGGCATGGACCGTAGAAGGGACTCTAGAATGTGGAAATGGTCCAGGGTGTAGAGTGGGTGCTTAGCAGATGCCAGGCCTGGGTTCACCAACATGAAGAAAGAATTGTGGCAAGGAAGAACCTGGAATGGGAGGGGCGGGTAGAGACAGATCAGCAGCTGGCAGCTGGGGCTTTCTGGGGCCACTGATGTTACAGAGGCCAGAGGCGTCACGGGTCAGGCCTGGGGAGGTACTCAGGGCAGAGGGTGGCAAGGCAAGGGACAAGGTAGGTGGGCAGCTGGGGACTCGGAGCACACGGACCCTCTGCAGTCCTCCAGATGGAGGACAGGTGCTGCTCCTTGTAGGGGTCTCACTCTTGATCTCTGCCAGGGGGTTTGTCCCATTTGCCCCAGCTCTCTCTGGCGCCTGTAGGGTTCCTTTGAGGGAGCAAGACTCTGTACATTATAATTTTGATAAAAATAAAATGAAGGTGCTGGGCATGGTGGCACAGCCCTGTAATTCCAGCACTTGGGAGGCTGGGGCAGGAGGATCGCTGGGAGTTCAGGGCCAGCCTGGACTATATAGCAAGACTCTGTCTCTAAATAAATAACTGGGCCTGGTGGCACAAGTGTATAACCCCAGCATCCAGGAGGCTGAGGCAGGAGGATTGCTGTGAGTTTGAGGCCAGCCTGGGATATATAGCGAGTCCAGGCCAGCCTGAACTATATATCGAGACCCTGTCTCGATCAATCAATCAATCAATCAATAAAAAATGCAAAAGAAAAGTAATGCTCTGGTTCAAATGTGTCCTCCAAAAGTTCTTATATTAGAAACTCAATCCCTAAATTCATGTTGGTGGTATGTGAAGGTGGAGGGCTTTAGCAGGTCTTGGGTTATATGAGGTCACGGGGTGGGCTCTGTGATAGGATTAGTGGCTGTTTAAGAAAAGGAAGACAGACCTGAGCGTGCGTGCTTGCTCTCCCACCCTGGATGCCCTCCACCATATTACAGTACTGTGGTGCAGCATGAATGCCTCCCCATATGCTGAGCACTGTGACCTTGGACTTCCAGCCTTTGGGAAGTGAGAGGTTACTTTCTTCACTTTATAAATCCCCTAGTCTCGGGTATTCTGTGATAGCAACAGAAAAGGAACTAAGACAGATGATGACAACACTGTTTCCTTTAATCCACCTGTCCATTGAGATAGGAATTCATTCAACTTAATCCCCATTTCATAGATGAGGAAGTTGAGGTTCACAGAGGTTAAGTGATCAGTGCATTGCAAGTGAGTGGTTTTGGCACTGAGCTCCAGGCCAGCAGTTCCAAAATCTGTGCTTTCTGCAGCAACACCACCTCACGCATTTGAGGAAGACATGGCCAGCTGCCTAGTGCACTCAGCACCAGGAAAGTTCCATATCCAACATCTTTGTCTCTTATTAATGCTTGAAATATCTTTCAGAAGCCGGCATGGTGGCACAATCCCAGAACTCAGCAGGCTGAGGAAGGAGGATCACTGTGAGTTCAAGGCCAGCCTAAGCTACAAAGTGAGTTCAAGGACAGCCTGAAGTGCGTAGTGAATTCTGTCTCAAAAAGACAAAAAAAAAAAAAAAAAAATCTTTCAGAGAGGGCAGAACCTTCCACTCCACAGGCACCTGCAGAGCCAGTAGTTCTCACATGGTACTGTTATGGTTTATACTGAGATGTCCCCTCAAAGCCTATGTGCTCATAGGTGGAATTTTAGGGAAGTGGGTGGATCCATGGGTGTGTGATACTGAATTAGTCCACTGACTGTGTTAGCATAGTTCTGGGTGTGGATGGTAGATTTTCTGAAGAGGGAAGACCCACCCTGGGTGTGGGTGGCAGCAACCGACAGGCTTGCAGCTTGGATGGAATAAAAGGGGAAAGAACTCACACTGCTGTCTGCATGCCACACCATGGACCGTTTCTCCTCTATGATGCCCCTTTGCCATGCTGCACTGCCTTGGAACCAGCTGGCTATGGACTGAAATGTCTGCAAACTGTAAGCTAAAATAAACCTTTTCTTCTTTAACTTCTGGGTGCTGGTTATTTTGTCCCAGCAATGCAAAAGTAATTGAGACAGCCACTTACTGGACACTTTTATTGTAAATTCTTTTTTCATGTCTTAAAAATATACATTTCTGCCAGGTGCAGTAGCACACAACCATAGTCCCAGCAACTAGGGAAGCTGAGGCAGGAGGATTACCTGTGCCCAGGAGTTTGAAGCCAGCCTGGGCAAATGATAATGTGCCTTGGAAGGAGCCAACACAAAAGATAAGACACCTGTGGGCCAGACCTCAAGATAAGGGGGGCTAAACAGGTGCAGCCACATACATTAAAAATTGAGAAATAAGTAACAACCACCTTCAAAGAGCCAGAAAGTCACTGGCCTGACCTCCCACAGAAAAAGCCCAGCTCCGCATTCATACCTGCTTGCTACGTGACTCGCTTCCCCATTTGATCTCAGTCCACTCAGTCTTACCTGGACAATTATGCCTGTAATCTTATTGGTGGACCATAGTTTTGTCCATTTCCCCTACCTTGGACCCGCCTCACCTCATGGTTTTTCCCTATAAAAGTCCCTGGAAAAGACAGAGTCGGGGGTAACCCACTCGGGCCCCCCTTCTGTCCTTCTCTTGGATAGAAGCTTTCCTTCTCTCAATAAATATATTCTGCTCTTAACCTCCGTTGTTCCTAAAATTCATTCTTCAGTTTTAGAGAACACGAACTCGTCTGATATCATTCAGGTTGGGATATTTATTTTCCTGTATCAATAAGACCTCCCCAACAAAAAAGAATCTGCATTTCTTAAGTAGAAGTGGTAGTTACTATTGTATCCGTGCCTTCCGGGGGAAGGGCAAGCCCAAGTGCCTGCCCACAGAGACAGGAAAGTACCAATGACACACCCTTTCCTCCCACTATCTCACCACCCCACCTAAGCTGATAGACAACTGGATACCGCCGTGCCCCATCCCACTTTTTTTTTTTTTTGATTTGGCATTTGAGATGAGATCTTGCTATGTAACCCATACCACACTTGAATTTCCTATGGTGCTTATGTTGGTCTCAGACTTGCAATACTCCTCCTGCCTCAGCCTCCTGAGTGCTGGGCCTTTAAATTTTTAAATGACAGGCAATGGTATAGAGTAACCTCCAAGTCACATAAATTAACTGTTTATTAATGCTTGTGATCCTACAAAGGATACTCTCTGGGATGGTCAAGATTTTATGGGCACTTTCCTCAGTTATTGTGTGGAACTCCCCCCATTTTTTTTTTTTTTTTGACAATAGTAGTTATTGAACCTGGGGCCTTTGTACTAAGCAACACCCCAATGTCTTTTTTATTTTTTCACTTTGACACAAGTTCAGACAGTTATTAGGTTGGGCTGAAACTTGCAATCATCCTACCTCACCCTCCCACACTGTTGAGATTAAAGGCACACGCCATTATGGCTGACCCCAAATTTTTAATCTTGAGCAAGTAGGGAAGAGTTGAAGGACTGGATGGATCCATTTATCAAAGACCAGGTTAAATAACCCTAAGTTATTGCAGGCTGATCAGGGCCACAATCTCCCAAGTAAGACAACGGATGAAGGTGTAAATAAAAGATGAGACAATGGAATATGATTTCAGGGCTTTCAAGAGGGACTAATTCCTTTCCACCTTATATATTCTCTGAATTAGCCAAAGACTTTTCTGGGTCGCCGGCCATCTTTATTAGGTTTACAAATAAGGGAGGGGGAATACTGAAGAAAATGCAGGAATCTGGGCAGGAATCTGGGCAGGACTTGGGAGTCCCTTCAAGGACTCCTCCAAGTAATGTTATGTTAATGTAGGAGAGCTTTGTTATTTCCAGGAAGGCCTTCGCAGCACGGCTGAGATGCCTGCAGCCATAGTTTCCTAGAAGTTAATAGGGGTAGGAGCCAGACATCCTCAGCTGCAGTCATCTTGTCTTTGAGGCATCACAGCTTCACAGGCCAATACAGGCCTCAGCAGTGACCAGTGACTCATAGACGTTCATTTACTATGAATCAGCTGCCCATCTGCAGACAAGGTGCCTAAGCTTTGGACAACTTCCAAGTAAATATGAAAAGCCAATTGGTTAATATTAAATCCTGCTCAGAGCCACTTTGTAGTGGTCCCCAACATCTATTGGGCAGTTTCTACCAGAGACATTCTGGGTGGCTCCTGTTGCTAACCTACATTGGCTATCTCCTGCTGAGTAACTGACTATCCCCCAAAATTCAGGGCCTAAAACAATAAACACTTATTATCTTACAGTGTCTGTGGACCATGAATTGGGGATTAGTTTAGCTGAGAGTTCTGTCTTAGTATTTCTCGTGTTTTATTCCATCTGCCCACAGGAGTGGCAATCTCAGAAAATTCAATATGGCTACAATTGCCTATTGATGGACAAAAGTATGATGATTTAGTGTAAAGATTTTTTTTTTAGTACTGGAAATTGAACCCTGCCACACACACACTAGGCAAGTACTCTGCCACTAAGCTACACTCCCAGCTCTTTTTATTCTTATTTTGAGTAAAGGTCCTGATATATAGCCCAGACTGGACTTGAATTTGAGAATCTCCTGCTTCAGCCTCCTTTTTTTTGTTGAGACAGGGTTTCACTCAGGCCAGCCTTGAGCTCACTTTGTAGCCCACGCTGGACTCAAACTCACAATGATCCTCCTGCCTCAGCCTCCTGAGTGGTAGGATTACACGCATGGGCCACCACCTGGCTCAGCCTCCTGAATGATAGGATTATAGGCATGTGGCACCGTGCTGGGTTTGTTATCAGTCTGTTTTTCTCTTACACTGCTCTCCTCCTGGCCTTTACTGACACCGCAATCTACTGTCCTCCTTGTGCCTCTCTGACTTCACTTTCTCCATCTGCTTTAACTTCTTTCCCACATGCACATGTGTACATGCGTGTGCGCGTGCACACACACACACACACACAACAGTGGGCACTAGCATGAGCATTTCAATATCTGAAAAAAACCTTTAAGATACAGCTTGCAGTCTTGGAGTATCTATTATTACTCATCAAATAATAATAAGCTGAGGGTGTGTTTTAACCAACATACCAAGCATTTCCTGGGGAACGGGAGCCCGGGGTGGGGACCCGATAACAGAGCTCTTGCCTAGCGTGACCGAATATCTCAAAGGGGGAGGAGAAGCTCTTTTGAGGGGTATGCTCTTGTTTCTGTGTTTACCCATTATTTTATGTTTACATGTTCTTGATACTACTTTTTGAATTAAAAGATACGTAAAATCAATGATCGGTCTTTACATACAACCTTACTTCGACCTTGAAACCAGTACTGGATGGTGGATTATATCTTTTCACATCTGCCTCTGAGTTGGTCCACAAAATGAGTAATGGCTTTTATGTCTTAAAATTATACATTTCTGCCAGGTGCAGTAGCACACAACCATAGTCCCAGCAACTGGGGAAGCTGAGGCAGGAGGATCACCTGAGCCTAGGAGTTTGAAGCCAGCCTGGTCAAATGGTAATAAGATAATTACACCAGTTTCCTTTAATCCACCTGTCCATTGAGATAGGAATTCATTCCACTTAATCCCCATTTCATAGATGAGGAAGTTGAGGGTCATAGAGGTTAAGTGATCAGTACATTGTTTTTTTTTTTTTTTTTTTTGCGGTATTGGGGATTGAACTCAGGACCCTGCGCTTGCTAGGCAAGCGCTTATTCCACTGAGCTATATCCCCAGCCCTGTGATCAGTACATTGCAAGTGAGTGGCAACTAGCTATACAAGATTGGGGTGTTTTTTTGGGTTTTTTTTTTTTTTTTTTTGGTGGCTGTTTTTTACCGAAATAGACCCATTCCGTATATACAGCTCTGCAACATGGCCAGTATTACACATCAGAAAATATAGATCTAACTTCACCCTTTGGCTTACTTATTCATACACAGATACATAATTTTGCATAAATAGGATCTTTTTTTTGTTGTTTTTTTTATTGCAGTCAGGGTTTACAAGGGAAACAAGTACAGGAGACATAATTTAGATAATTATTTTGTGATAGTTGTATACAAAGAGAGTGCAGGAAATCTGTCCACATGCTAATGACCAAAAGAACCCAGCTGAGGGCCTGGATCCCACAGGAATCTCCTACATGAGTCCAGCTAAAGACCTAGAGCCCGTAACAGTGCACCCCAAGAGTCCACCTGGTGGCCAAGGGCCTATGACAATGTCTCACACAAGTCTGTTTCATGGATCTGTGCTGGGAAGGCCCAAAGGTCAGCAGTGGAAGCTAGAAAGTCTGTGCCAGCAGGATGAAGGATCTGTGCCAGCAGGCTGAGGGATCTGCACTGGAGCCAGGAAGCGACATTCAAGGTAAGGACCAGAGCTCCTCTAGAAGGTCCTTGCTGTGGTTGGTACACTGTGTCAATCTGAGGAGCCTAGAAGCTTAACTAGGTAACTCAGCAATTCTAGATCCCAGGGTGAAAAGGACAGGCCCTTACCTCTCTAGGATGCTGTTCTTTGTGTCAAGTTGAGAAGTTTAAAAGTTTAACTAAGTGATTTAGCAGGGGGCCGGGGCTTTACTTCGTAAACATCCTCCACTTGAGCACGGAGATGGCGTGGGCATGCGTGGGTAGCTGACATACCACATAGGGAGGAAAACAGGCCTCCTCTCCCCCTTGTTTGTTCTTGTTGCTTTTGCTGTCTTGTGTAGCCTTAAAGTGTTGCCCCTGGGCCCTGCCACCCTGCCTTGGAGCCAGCTGGTTATAGACTGAAACCTCCACACGCTGTAAGCTAAATAAACATTTCCTTCCTTAATTTTGGGCATTGAGTATTCTGTCTCAACAAGGAGAGAAAAGTAACTGAGACAGTACCACAGCCATCCTCAGCGACAGCGACAATGAGGTGCCGAGCTCCTTTGATGAGAACGGCCGAGTCCATCAGGAAAGCCAGCATGACAAGCTCCTCCTGGAGATCCAACAGCCAGTCCCAAGGGTACCAACCACTCCCAGCAGCTTCTCTTCCTCACCAGTTCTTCCTTGTATGCTGCCAGCAACAGTTCTCATTGTTGAGTCCCCCAAATATCTGGAGAAGTATGGCATGACTACACCTCTATTCTAGTGTCTTGGTTACTTTTCTCTCACTGTTGAGACAAAATACCCTACACCCACAATTAAGGAAGAAAAGGTTTACTTAGCTCACAGTTTGTGGAGGTTTCAGTCTGTAATCAGCTGGCTCCAAGGCGGGGTGACAGGGGACAGGAGCAACACTTTGCAGCACAGGACAGCAAAAGCAAGAAAGGTGAGGGGGAAGCAAGCTTCCTTTCCTCCCTCATATTGTCTCTCACTATCCGCCCACGTCCGCACCATCTCTGTGCCTGCCGCTTCCACAAGCTGAGAATGTTTACAAAGTAAGGACCCCAGGCCCCTGCTGAACCACTTGGTTGAACTTTTTTTTTTTCTTGTGTTTTTGAAACAGGGTCTCTCTATGCAGTTCAGGCTGGCCTTGAGTTCACTTTGTAGCCCAGGCTGGCCTCGAACTCACAACGATCCTCCTGCCTCAGCCTCCCAAGTGCTGGGATTACACACATGGCACCACCACACACTGGGCTTGGTTGAATTTTTAAACTTCTCAAATTGGCACAATGAACAATATCCTAGAAAGGTAAGGGCCTGTCCTTTTCACTCCAGGACCTAGAACTGCTGAGTCACTTAGTTAAGCTTCTATACTTCAAGTTGACAGAATGTATCACCCATCACATTTAGCATCACTTACAGGATTTTTTTTTTCTTGGTGGTACTAGAGATGGAACCCAGGGCCTCCTGCACACTAATCATTTGCGGGAACCCTCAGCCCTAGATGTGCCTTTCTAAAAGTACATGTATCCATGACCACACAGTAAATCATACCTCATTAGTACCATGCTTCCTCCAGACGGAGTCCAAGTGATGCCTGCTAAGCAGCTGATGGCTTGAATTATTACTCTTACTTTACAGTTGGGTAAGAAACTCAGAGCATTGAGAAAGTTGCCCAAGAACCCACAGCTAAAACACATTAATTCAATAAGGGGATAAGCAAACTAACTTAAAAATGGACCAAAAAAGGACAATGCATGACCTCAAAGTATCTTTCTCAAATTTTTATTAATTACAAGGGGGAAAATCATCACTTTACAGTGGGGAAACATGACAGACACCACCTATGGTGGATTGACCACTGGTGGTCAGTTTATACCCCCCCCCTTGGTGAAATGAGTAAGGTGGTGCTGGGTGTGGGAGGCCCACCTGGGGATTGTTGCCAGCAGCATAAGAGGCAGAACTGGAGAAGAAGGAGGCTGTTGGGAGTGGAGAAAGGCTGTTGGAGCTGGGGGAAGCTGTTGGTTGTTTTGGAGGAGCTTGTCATGCTGGTTTTCCTGATGAACTTGGCTGTTTTCATCCACCAAGGAGCTCAGAACTTCATTGGCACTGAGAATGGCTTTTGTTCACTTTGGGGGAGCTCTGGTCCTCACTCTGAGCATCGCTTCCTGGCTCCGGAGGGGAAGATGGTGCCTACTGGTGTCCAGGAGAAGCTTGCTGTGTTGTTTTCCCTGATGGGAACTTGGCCATCCTGGTCATCGGAGGAGCTTGGGACCTCACTGTTGCTGAGGGTGGCTGTGGTACCCTTTGGGGGAGCTCTGGTTCTTTTGAGCGTTGCTTCCCGGCTTCAGTGCAGATCCCTTAGCCTGCTAGCACAGCTCCTGCATCCCACTGGCACAGACTTTCTAGATTCCACTACTGTCCTTTGGGCCTTCCCAGCACAGATCTGTGCAACAGGCCTGCATGAGATGTTGTTGTAGGTTCTGGGCCTTCAGCTAGATTTGTGGGAGGCCTTGTTAAGAGCTCTAGGTCTTCGCTGGACTCATGTAGGACATTGTTGCAAGATCTAGGCCCTCAGCTGGATTCCTTGGTCTTAGAGTGTGGACAGATTTCCTGCACTCGTTTGTATATTGTTCTTTGGGTGACTTATAAATAATCATGTAAAGCATATGTCCTGTACTATATATTGTTTCACCTTCCACAAATATCCCCTAAACCAACACATCACCATATACAGACACCATAACCAATATAATTGAGGTTCTCCTCATCCGCAGGAACACAAACAGACAGTCTGTACTTCCTGCTAGAATGTCCCAAGGACACATCACTGATGCGGTCTTTTATCAAAGATGCATAACATCAGTCTACTCCTGAGAAAATCCAGGGCAAGCCCAAATCAAGGGATATCCTACACAGCATCAGGATATCCTGATATTAACATAACAATGTGGGATGCTGGCTTGGATCCTGGAACAAAATAAAGACAAGTACATGGTGAAATCAAAATGTTTAGTTCATGGTATTGTACCAATGTTAGTTCCTTGGTTTTAATAATTGTACCATGATAATGTAAAATGTTACCATTAGAAGAAGCTAGGAAAAGGGTATGTAGACCCTTCTTGTAATCTTGTAACCATTCTGTGAATTTATATTACTTCAAAATAAAAAGTTTTAAAAATGGATAAAGGACAAGTCCTGGATTCAATCTCCAGTATGGGGCGTGGTGGTGGATTTAAATAAACCTTTTGCCAAAGAGAATATATAAGGGCTGGGGATATAGCTCAGTGGAATAAGCGCTTGCCTAGCAAGCACAGGGTCCTGAGTTCGATCCCCAGTACCGCAAAAAAAAACAAAACAACAACAAAAAAAAAAACAAAGAGAATATATAGATATCAAATAAGCAAATGATTAAAAACTCCACATTATTAGTCATTGGAGGAAATGCAAACTTAAACGTCTGTGAGATTCAAACTAGATTTAGACTGACCACATCAAGTGTTGACAAGGATTTGAAGTAGCTAGAACTCTCATACACCGATAGTGTCAATGTACAATGGTACAACTATTTTAGAAAACAATGTGGAAATTTCTTAAAAAGTTACATATGCAGCTGGCATATCAGCCAGGAAACTGTAGGTATTTATCGAAGATGAATGAAGACACCTGTTCCTATGAAGATTTGTACATAGCTACTCATAGCGGCTTTTTTTGGGTAATGGTCAAAAACTAAGAACTACCCACAAGGCCATCAGCTATAATTTTTACTTTGTTCACACAATAAACAAATACTACTAGAATATTACTCAACAGTAAAAGGGAATAACCCATGAGTACACATCACAACATGATGCATTTCAAATTATCCTCAGTGAAAAAAGCCAGACTGAAAAAGAATACAACAGGTATGATTTCATTCATATAAAATTCTAGGGGGTTGGGAGTATAGCTTAGTGGTAGTGTATGTTCAGCATGTGTGAGGGCCTGGATTCAGTACTCAGCTAAAAAAGAAAAAAGAAAAACCTGGGTGTGGTGGTACATGTCTGTAATCCCAGCACTCAAGAGTCTGAGGTGGGAGGATCACCATGAGTTCATGGCCAACCTGAACAACATAGTGAGACCCTGTCTCAAGAAAAAAGAAAAAAATGCAAACTAATCTGTAGTGTCAGAAAGCAGATTAGTACTTGATGGGCACAGGAGTCTGGGGGCAAGGCGGGGGTTTCACAAAGGAACAAGAGGAAGCATTTGGGGTGATGGATATGTTCACTGTCTTGATTATGGCGATGGCTTCATAGAAATATATATCAAAACTCATCACATTGTTAAGTTCAAATATACGCAGTTCAATCTCTCTCAATTTGATCTAAGTACAGCTATTAAAATGTGTAGATGCGCTCCAGGAACCTATAAAAGCGCGATCAGTTTATACCAGATGCTAAATATATGTCAACTAGGTCTGGGATGGCACATATTTCACCAGTTTTTGGAGGGAGCTGGTAAAATGTTTACGGGCTTCCCAGATATTAGAATTTCATGTACTCAAACAGGGATCTCTCAAAGATCTGAGACAAGTGGTTCCTCCCTTGCTGGGATTGAAGATAAACCGAATGCAGCCAGTGAGCCCCGGCAGCTATTACTCCACCGGGAGAGGCTTTCTCTCATCCCTGGCTTGGCAGAGGGTTTGGCTGCTGCAACAAGTGGGAGATGTTTGTTTTTAAGTTGCTCTAAGTTTCATGGAGGAAGTAGCTACGCCAACCACAAAGTCCAGATTCCTACTCTGGTTTACTGTAATAAGAGCTGGGCTGGTTCATTAACCCCTGTTTAAAGGGTCCATGTTTATTGATGCCATAAAATCTGGGAAAAGGGTCATAAATCAGTTTTCTTCTGGGTCCAAGGCAGGAGCTCAGGGCAGGACTCAGAACGGGGCAAACGCAGGTGACAGCAGTTAGGAACCTTACCTGTTTCTCTCTTGTTTTTCCTCAAAAGCACTCTCCCGGGCCCCTGTGCTAGGAACCTGTTTGCCCTTCCAGACCTAGCTCTTTACTCTGCACCCCACTCTGTGCCTAGAAAGAGAGGTGCAGCAGAAGTGCCTGGATCACCTTGCCCTTGACTTTCAAGTAGGTTCACCCAAAGGGCAGCACTAGCAGGAAACCAGAGAAGGGAGGGAGAGATTGGGAGTTCATCCCCAGATCCCTCCCTGCCCTGCCGCTGTTCCACAGTGACAGTGTTTTTCTGTTTAGGGCAACAGCTCTGGTCAGGTGGCAGGTGTTTCCTCTGCCAGGACTACAACCCCCAACTGGTTCCAGCCCAGCCCCACCCCCAACCCAGTCCCTTCAAGTCTACAGGGGGAATAGCTTCTTCCGTCCAATACACTCTGGTGCTTTTCTTTGTTTTAGTTTTGAGACAGGATTTCACTATGTAGTTTAGGCTGGCCTTGAGCTCACTATGGAGCCCAGGCTGGTCTCAAACTCACGGCGATTTCAGCTTCAGCCTGCACCACCATGCCTGGCCACAGTTCCTTTTCAAACTCTCATTTAGCTCTTTGAGTATATAATCCCTCTTCTGCTACAACTCTGATGGATACAATTTCTGTTTTTCTTTTCCATTTCTTTTCCATGGGGTACCGGGGATTGAACTCAGGCCTTCACCGAGCTACATCGCCATTCCCCATACCTCCTTTTTTAACTTTGAGATAAGGTCCCACTAAGTAACCAAGTTGCTCAGGCTGGACTTGAACTTCTCGTCCTAGCTCAGCCTTCCCGAGTGCTGGGATGACACACGTGTGCAATGGTACCCTGCTTGATGGATACACCTTGACAGCCACAAAAAGCACACAGATGTACTTTATCTTCCCGACAGGAGCCCTCCTGAGGGTCCCAGCTGGCCCTTCTCTCTTGGCCTGGGCATTCCTTCCATCTCCCTCATTCTTTCCCAGGGTGCTCTGTCTCCACCTGCCCTTGGCATATGTATATTGACACAGCTCTCTCTAAACTCATTAAAGTTTTCTTTCTCAGCTGTCCTGCAGTGCTCTCTACTCAGTGTCACCCGGCCAGGTGACAAAAACTGGAAATTTAGGCGACACTGAAACCTCTCCCCAAAGGAACCCAAGGGGAGGCCATACTCTCAAAGCCGCGATAGAAACTCAATTTAAGGAAAGGTGAACCCGACCTTCCTCCTCCGCACGCAGATGTAGCCTCAGGGAAATTCCTCCTCCGCCTCCAGTCACTTAAATCCTCCCACTCGGAAACTGTGGCACTGCTACTGCCTCCCTTCCCCCTGTGCTCAAACCCATTCACAGAACTCCTTTCCCCTCGGATCTGCACTCTGTCTCTTCCCTGCCGCGGTGTCTCCCAGGGTTCCCTCCTCACTTCCACGTCGCCCTCATAACCCAGTCCCTCAATTCCAGCCCTGCAAAGCCGTCAGCGGGTCCCTAGTGCCTGAAAATGCCCGCCCTCTCCTTCGCTTCTCCATTGAATGTGATTTCTTTTTAACCCCCGTCCTAGGGATTGAACCAAGTGCCTTCGTACCAAACGACAGCCCTGACTTTTACATGCATTTTTTATTTTGAGACAGGGTCTCACTAAGGCAGTAAATTGTCTAGGCTGAGCTCGAACTTGCGATCTTCCTGTTTCGGCCTCCCAGAGTGCTGGGGTTGCAGGTGTGCACTATTATGCCCAGCTTTGAATTTACCAAAAATGTTAATTTTAAAAAATGCCTATTAAGAGCAAGGCCCTGAGTTCCACAACAACACGGCAAAAACAAAAACAAATGTACTTTTGCATCAATGCAAATACGATGCTTAAAGGTGCCATTCATTCCTTTGGGTTTCAAAGATTTTTTTTTTTTCATCCAAACTGACCTTTGATGGGAAGCTTGAGACTTTCTTGAGCATCTCCACTGAGGAGCTATGCTCACTGGGAGTAGGAAGCAGGGGCGTGCGGGGTTCGGAGAGAAAGTCCCGCAGATTCTGGCGGACGCAGCCCTCCGAAACCGCGGCTCCGCGACCGTCAGCGAGGGACGCGCGGAGTCCGGACGGGAGGGAGCAGACCAGGAGTCCCAAGCTGGCGCGAAGCCAGCCCTTCCCGCCCCAGACCTGGGAGAAGGCAACAGTCTACTCGCAGACTGTCTATGGCCAGGAAGGCCCCCGTGCCGTCCCCACGCCGCCCTCACCGCCGGACACTGCGAGCAGCCAACTAGGGGAGCCAGAGCAGTGCTGGATACTGCGCGCGGGAGGCGGGAGCGCAGGCGCGGTGCGCCGGGCGTCCAGGGCAGGTCAGGGCAGCCCGTCAGGCCCCACCCCCTGTGTGGAGGGCGGGATCGTGGTGACAGATAGGCTTTTGAGCCAATTACAATATGTCTATGTTCCTCAGGGGCCAGATGGGCGGAACGGCTCCAGATGGGTGGGGGCGCGTGGGGGGAAGCCTCTGGATGAGGGGCGGGGCTTCATGGAGATGGACAGCATTTCCAGCCAGTGGGAGGCGGGAGCCATTCCGTTAGCGCCGGATTCCCGCGGGTAGGGCGAGGCGGGCGGTGCCGTGGGGATCCCGGGTCCGTTTAGAGCCCCTCCTGACTCGGCGCAGCGACATGGACCGGATGGCCAGCTCTATGAAGCAGGTTCCTAACCCGCTGCCCAAGGTGCTGAGTCGGCGCGGGGTTGGCGCTGGGCTGGAGGCTGCGGAGCGGGAGAGCTTCGAGCGGACTCAGGTGAGGTCGGGGGCGCCGGGGCATCTCTGGAGCAGCCGCAGAGACTCTGTGGCCCGGACGGTGATGGAAGAGGGGAGGGGTCTTGCAGGCCCAGGAGAGGACCCAGCAAGGGGGCCGTGAGCAGGGGCATCTGGCGCGTGGACGAGGCGGACGCAGGGGTCAGGGACCCGGGACTCCCCTGCTGGCCTGGGCAGCGAGCGGGGCGACGGGACCCAAGCTTCCGAGGGAAGCCGTGCCAGGAAGGCGCTGGGCAGGGGTCACCCGGGATGGCGGGAGGGGCAGGCGCCGAGAAAATCGGTGCCCCATGGGGAGCCGCTTGGATTGGCAAGTGTGGGGGCGCCGGCCTGCGGACGTGAAGGGTGAGGGGACCTTTCTTGCCCTCTCGGTCGCCTCTTGCTTGCGCTCATTTCTCCCTGAGCACCCCCTTCTCGGCGCCTCTTGCTTGGCTCCCTCCAGCCCCAGCTGTCCGCCCTCCAAGGGCCGAAGGGGTCTGAGCGCAGAAAAGGAATGTAGGAAACGCGCAGCGCGGCCGAGCCTGGAAAATGACTCGGGGCGGGAGGAGGGGCACGGGAATCGGGGCGCCGAGCCCGACTCCTCGTTGCTTGTGAGGATGAACTCCCGGTGGTGCCTAGAGTCCAGACTTGGGGTTTTGGTTTCAAGATGTGCCTGACAGCTAGTAGGCAGACCACCTTATTTGTCTGGCCTGACCAGGGCAGGGAGCCAAAATTCCTCAGTGTTATCAACAAAAAGCCACAATCCATTTTTACCTCCGAGTTTTAATGCCTGGTGTATTGATTGGACTGAATAAAACCGACGTGTTTATCGCATTCATCAGTTCATTTGTATGTAAAATCCATTTCAAAGAGTACAACACTTCTTTTAATCCCAGTGCCAAAGTTGTATGGCCTGATTTGTTCTCAGCTTTTGCTCCCAGTGGAACCTTTGAAGATCTAGTTGGGTTTCTCCTGCCATGGGCCGGTCCTCTGTCCTGTGTGTTAAAAAAGATGGAAAAGATAGTGAGGGCCTGAGTGTTCTGTTTATGGAATCCTGCAAAGAATAAAGCTTTTCACCCCTGGGGGACTTGATCCTTCTCCGATTCCTAAAACCTGTGGCCACACCCACGAAGGGTTTGGAGGGTTTTAAGTGGAGTCTTCCTACCCAGGAGGGGAGAGAGATGGCCTTTTACTGTACCTCCCAGGGGCCAACTGGGTTTGGGGGTTGTTTTCTGGCTTTATGGACTGGACCCCTGAAAAAAAAAAGTTTGCTTTTGCCCTTCAATAGTTGTCTGATCGTGTAAGATTCTGCTCCACAAAATAATTGAAAAATAAATAGTTGTTAGAAGAACTCAGTTCTGGAGTGCTAGGTAGAAACTGTAGCAATAGAGAAATATGTTCTGTAATGACCCGCTATAATGATAGTGTTTGACCCACTATAATGATAGAAATGAGGTTTGTAAACTTTCCAGACATGGCATATCACCTAGTCCAAGGATAGCCCAATAGGGAGAGTGTAGGTGTTTTTGCAGTATTTTACATTCTGTGGAACTCTTGTTCTTGGCCAGATCGCACTGTGTGTGTGTGTGTGTGTGTGTGTGTGTGCATACATACAGGGGATATAGTTTGGAACAGAAAAAAAGTTTTCTGTTGTTGAAAATGGGGTCGGGGGAGGAGGAGGAGAGGAAGAGAAAAAAAAAGAAAAGCTATCATCCTAAAACATAACATTAGCCAATCTCAAAAATTTAACTTTTTTGCTGGCTACCCATCAAATGTATTGTGAGATACAAAGATGAGTTAGAAAAGAGTTTAATGAGTTAAGAGACCAAGAGAATCACCCAAGGTATGTGAACAATTTAGACTAATTACGGTGTTTGACACTATGTTCTAAATATAGTACTTTATTGTATTATTTTCTTTAATCTTTGATGAGAACTTAGGTGGGTATCAGCCATGCTGTACTGCGAGGCACAGAGAGGTTAAGTAATTTGCAGGAGGTGACACAGGTGCAAGTGATCCCAACGTTTAACCACTGTGTGCAGTGCCTCCATACCTGGCAAAGCCTTGGCATTGACGCGAGAACACATTTTAGATCTGCAGCCTAGCAGGCATGATGTGTATGGGCCATGCGTCCTCAGGCAAATTGACCATTCTGTCTTCTTTTTTATTTTTGGTCTGCCCTTTCTAAGCCTTGGTTTCCTTACTGTAAAATATTGATAATATTTTACCTTGCAGGTTTATTGTGGGTATTAAATTAAATGATACACCTAAAGGCATTTTATAGGCGGTGGGGCAGCATTTCAGTGATTATTGTTATAATCTGGCTGGGGAGAGACATGGAGCAGGGAGCAGACGTGTAACTGACGGTGCAGGTTCTGATGAACTTTTCTGTAGAGTGATGGAAGGCACCAGGAGGAAGACTGGGCTGCCAGGCTGCAGGGTGGGAAAAACTCCTTCATGAGTTAGCACTTGCCTTGTGGGGAAGAAGGAACAGCATTCCAGCAATGGGGAGTTAGGAAGAAATGCTAGAGTCAGAAGCACAGTGGAAGTGGGTACAGAGGAGGCTGATTGGCTGAGAGGAACAGAAGGTGACATTGGCTGGTGTCAGTCCCCTGTCTGGTCACCATTTCTCTCTGTGGCCCACAGTAAATGCAGCTTCCTGAGACCACCGGCTCTGCCAGGTTGAGGCTTGCAGTAAGTGGCAAAGGGACCATAGTCCAGGATAGAAAATCACTGCTTAGCCCAGGGTGGGGCAGTCCTGGGCCTAGGTGGGCACCTCAGCCTTGGCCTGAAGAAGACACGAGTAACTGCCTGATATTTTTTCCTAATGGCCCCAGTTCCCTCCCTAGTCTAGCTTTGGCCTCCAGGTGCATAGTAAGGTACCCGATGTCCCATGTCCTCAGCCTGGACCCTCAGCCAGCCTTACTTTCTCCCCACAGCCTGTTCCAGGAAGCCTTCGCCCCTTAGCTCCCTTGGAACCAGCCTGGAACCTCATCTAGCCACTGTCCCTTTCTGGGTGGGGACAGCTGACCTACCTTCCGGTCCAGCTGCTGCTGTAGCCCCCATCGCCAAACACTTCCTTGTTCTGCATGTCACAACTTTCAGGTATTAGGGACATGGAAAGTAGCTCTTGTTCTTCAAGAAAGTTGCTGCGATGGTAGCTTGCCAGGGCAGCACTTTACAGTTTATAAAGCATGATTTTATCCATCATGGTGCGTGATGGTTAGGGATGATTTTTGTCACCTTCTTGATGAGAATGTTGTGACACAGAGTTTGACACCTTCCCCGGAGTCATTCTGCTGGTGAGCCACAGGGTGGAGATTCAAGGCCAGGTCTCCAGGCTCCAAGTCACAGGCCTGTTCCACCACAGTGTTCTCATAGTCGCCAGGAGGGCGATTCTGGAATGAACCACAAGGGCTGCCATTCACAGACAGACAAAATACCCTGGCAGTATTTACTGAGCCAGAAAATGGTTTTCTCTATGGTTTGTTTATTTTTCTAACATCCATTTAGGAAGCACATACCATGGAGGGGACACAGATGAGTAAGCTAGAGACCAGCCCCAGAGGAGCGTGGGTCAGCAGGGAGGTGGACTGGCCAACTGAGGCTCCCAGGTGGTTGGAGGACGTGCCATACCAGCATTGCTGCAGCCTCAGGACCAAAGCAGGACCTCAGGCCCTGCCCACAACACCAGTTTAGAGCCTCCCTTTCAGCCGGCACCTCATAGTCTGCTCGATGCTGCCCTGTGGTGGGGAATGCTGGGGTTCTGAGAGAGGACTCCGCCTTCAGACTCAGAATGTGTTTGAGGGAAGCATAACTCAGAGTCAAGGATCACTATGCATTGTGCACCAGGAAGAGTCAGGAGAGCTGGGTTCTACAGAGGAAGAGAAAGAAGTATTACTTGAGGGCCTGCTGGATGCTCGGAAGCTGCTAGGTGACTTAGATCCATTATCTCATTTAGGATCTCAAGTTCACATTCTCTTTGTATCTTGATAGCTGAGGTTCAGAGAGGCTCAGTGACTTTTCCATGGTCACACGGTGAATAAACAGAGAAGCCTCAAAATCAGATCGGCAGGTAGGTGTGGTGGCATATTCCTGTAGTGCCAAATATAAGAGGGGAGGTTGAAGCAGGAGGAGCACATGAGACCAGGAGTTTGAGGTCAGCCTGGGCAACATAGCGAGACCCTGTCTCAAAAAAACCAAAACAAACCAGGTCTATTGGTACACACCTATACTTCTAGCACTTTGGGAGGCTAAGGCAGGAGGCTCACAAGTTTGAGCCTAGCCTGGGCAACCTAACTAGACCCTGTGTCAATATAATAAAAAAGGGATAGAGTTGTAGCTCAGTGTGAATGCCCTAGGTCTAATCCCCAGTGCCACAAAACAACAAAACTAACAAAACAAAAACAGATGGCCAAGTCCTTTGTCCATGATGGAGTTGGGAGTGTTTCTGCCATCTTGCTCATGATGTCAGCAGATGTTCAACTTTAGGTTCCCCCGCTAAAAAGTTTTAGGATGAGACTAGAAGGATCAGTGTTTCTCAATCCTGGCCACACATTAGAATAATCTGGAAAGTTCTTTTAAAAGAATACTGTTTTCTAGGGCTGACTATGCAGGGACTCTGTCGTAGGACATCTGGGGTGATCATTGTCAATTTGTAAAGTCCACAGTTCTGTTATGCAGCCAGGAAAGTGACCACTATCCCCGGTGCTTTATCAGCTCTGAGATGGCTTCATCTAGGTTATACCCAGAAAACCAAGATGTCCTTGCTTCCCTCAGGTCAAAAAAAGCTGAGCCTTAGGTTTGTTCTCTGAAAACAAATGCTCAGATCCAGGCTGTCTAGCACCCCGAGTTTCCGACCTGGTGCTCCCTCTGGACCTGGTCCTTCTTGGTATTCCTGCCCGTTGGCCAGGTGTAGAAAGGGAACACATTGCCTGAGGTCTGCACAGGCACCTTCTTTCAGGAGAGCTGTAAATGAGCTCTCTTTTGCCGTTTAATTTGCAATCAGAGGTGGCTTCTTGTATACAAGGCTTGTGTCTCTTCTGTCCCCTCCTTGCTCCCTTAGTTGCGATTGAAAATATAGGAAGCTGTGAGCTTTCTTTGGACTGCTGGCTTTGTACTCTGGTTTTCTTCTTGGCTAATAATAATGACATTCATTGTCCACTTATTGTGTACAAGCTCTAAAGGCCTCTGATGAACTAACCTTTTCAGTCTTTGCAACACGTTTATGAATTACATGCATCGAGGGTCCCTTATCCAAAATGCTTAGGAACAGAAGTGTTACGGATTTGGAATTTTTCTGATTTTAAAATATTTCACATATATAAAGAGATATCCTGGGAATGCAACCCAAATCTAAACACAAAACTTAATTGTCTAATCTCAGTGGGCCCATAGTGTGTAGGAAGTTTCATACAGTAAATTTTAGTGCTCTGTGTTTAGACCGTGGCCCATCATGCAAGGTCAGGTGTGGAACCTTCATTTTGTGGTGTCACATCAGCATGACATGTCAGCAGAAAGTTGGATTTTGAAGCATTTTAGACTTCAAAATTTTGCTCTGCCTATAATTCCTATTTTACAGATGGGGATATTGAGCCTTCCAGAGGCTGATAACTTGCTCAAGTGACAGAACAGAGATTCAAAGCCAGATCATGGTATTACACCATTGCTCTCTCCCTGTCCCTCTGTCCCTCTGTCACTCTGTGGGTGCCTGCCTCCCACCCATTCTCCTCATTCTCCCTCCCCCATACTTGGGGTCTCCAGGCGCAGTGCTCACCCCATTTCTTTTACCATCTTCTGCTTCCTCTGCCCTCCCCATGGCTTCAGTTCTCACCTCAATGACATCATCTCCCTATCTGTCCCTTCCAACCTTCCTACCTGTGTGACCACTTCCCCCAGCACCTCTGCACCTTGCCCCCCCTGCCCACACAGCTGCATTCGGGTGCATCTGCTCTCTGATGGCCGCTTGTCACCCCTCCTCTGCCTCTCCCTGCCAGCCTGGATGGTCGTCATCCCATCTCTCCTGTCCCCAAGCAGCCTGTGCAGAGACATTGTCCCTGAAGCCTAACACTGCTTTTGCAGCTGCCTTTTTCAGGTACCTTTGCTGGCTCCTGAAACCTTATGTGATGTGGGTCCATCAGGGTCCCTGGTGCCTGTCCTTTTCTAGCCTGAATTTACACAAGACAGCTGCTTCCCTGTGCCTGCAGTAGATGATGTATTTGAGGGAGCTTGGTGCCTTGGGTACAGTATGTTTTCTCATTCATCCAAGCCCTCATCTTGGCTTCCCTTGTAGACAGGAGGCTCCTGGGGGCGGGCTCTGTGTCTCAGTACCCACTGGAGGCCCTGACAGGAGGCAGGGCTGTTTGCCAAGGGTGTGAACATAAACAATTGGGAGAAGCTGGGCACAGTGGCCCACACCTATATTCCCAGGTACTTAGGAGGAAAAGGCAGGAAAATTTCTAGAGGCCAGCCTGGGCAACAGTATAGAGATCCTGTTTCAAAACGAAGCACACAAACAAAAACAGCCAGAGGACCACGTGGGCAGACCCCGGCTCACAAAGCACTTTTCCTCAGCACATTTTAGAGATTCTTCTCTTCTGATGTCTCCAATGATTAGTTCCTACCAAGTGCTCATCCTGTGTGCCAGGGAAGCCCCCAGCCTGCTCCTGAGAGCTGGGCTAGGGAACCTTCCAGGAGGGAGCCTCTGGAATCCAGAACAGAACTAGGGCTCAAGGTTGGTTGTTTGAGTTCAGGATGCTCTGTGTGCATTCCTGAAACATAGTCTGTGCTTTGCCAGTGCTTTCTCATGAAGGCAGGGATGTTTCCTTCCAGAAGATACCACCAGGGAGAGGGCCTGGCTATGTGTCCTGGGCACCTTCATGTGCCTGGCTACAGTGTGTGGGTGCCAGTTTGCACCAGCACCAGAAATGACAAGCTGAGTGCAAAATACAGGCCAAGCATCCCTAGTCTGAAATCCAGGATGCACCGAAATCCAAAGCTTTCTGAGCACCACCATGACTCTGCAAGAGGAAAATTCCACACGCTGAAACTTCAATCTACAAGATTACTAAAAATATTGTATAAAATTACCTTCAGACCAATGCATATAAGGTACCTATGAAAATAACTAAATTTCCTCTTTAAAGTCTCACCCCTGAACTATCTCCTATGCTTGCAAATATTTTCAAAATCTGAAAAAAAAAAAAAAAAAGCCACAGTCTGAACTAGTTCTGATCCCAAGCAGTTCAGGTTAGGGACACCCAGCCTGCAATCTGCGAGTACTCTGGAGAGTGAGGACATCTGGCTCTGCTACTGAATTTCTCATTTCAAACTGAGTAGCTGGGAAAGATTTTGGAAGGTCCTCCCAGCCCTCAAATATTTTAGCTTATGAAACTCTTGCAAGTGGTTTTCACATGATGAACTTAAGGACACGTGTTTCTACAAGTTCTTACTATCTTCAGAGAAATTTCCAAATCCCCCAGGACATGGGATGGGGAGTTGGGGTCTCTCAGGGGTGCCCTTTAGGAAGGGATGGAGCCTGTCCTCTGTGTGACCCAGGATGGCTGATTCCCTGCTGCATGTGGGCTCCCAAAGGTTCCTTGCCTGGCTGCCTGCAAAGCATGACTGAGGACCTCACTGTGCACACTTCCATTGGCTCGATGACTGTGCTTCCCCACATCACGACACCCAGCATGGAGGAGACTAGGCGTGGTGGGGCTACCGGTGGCCAGTCCCTGCTGCCGCCCAGAAGGGCTGATGGGCTGGAAGGCTGCCCACCTTCCAGGGAGCTTGGCAGCCCCACCTCCCCATAGGGTGGAGGCTGCTTCCTGTTTTCCTGCCTGGGCAGGCAGGGAGGAGCTCTGTTCCCAGCCCTGGGCAGTACAGCCTGACACTTGGGAGGGAGAGGGACCAGGATTTAAGGTGCCCAAGGCTCAGACAGCAGAGGAGAGAATGGTGTATTGCTTACATTAGAAGGGTTGCTGCTGCCTTCTCTGCTAATAATGCTCTGAGACAGCTCAGGAAGCTAGTCTGTGCCAGTCAGGTAGCCAACACTGCTTCTGATTTAACAACAGCCAGTACTATAGTGTAAAAGCATGTTTGTCCATAACCTCTGTTTGGCCACAGAACACCCACCTGTGCAATAGATGATTACAAACATGGACCCTAAAGCTTGGAGAGGTTTAGTGACTTGCCTGTGAGCACTCAGGAAGGGGCAGAGCTGAGATGTGGTTTTTGAGGGGTTTTTTGAGACAGGGTCTCACTATGTAGTGCAGGTTGAACTTGAGCTCATTATGTAGTCCAGGCTGGCTTCAAATTTGTGGTGATCGTCCTGCCCCAGCCTCCCAAGTGCTGGGATTATAGGCATGCACAGCCACACTGAAGAACACACAGTGAATTGAAGTTTAAACCTGGAAGATCTGATTCTGTATTGTATTGTCTCTTGTATTATCTTTCTTTTAAGCACTGAGTCTTAAACCCAGAGCCTTTACACTGAACTACATCCTCATCCATCCACCCATCCACCCAGCTACCCACCCAGCCGTCCAGCCACCCAGCCATCCACCCGGCCATCCAGCCATCCACCCAGCCAGCCATCCAGCCACCCAGCCAGCCACCCAGCCAGCCACCCAGCCATCCAACCAGCCATCCAACCACCCACCCAGCTATCCATCCACCAAGCCATCCAGTCATCCAGCCATCCATCTGACTATCATCTATGTATCTGAGAGGATCTCATTAAGGTGCTCAGTTGCCAGGCGGGACTTGAATTTGCAGTCTTTCTGCTTTTGCCTCCCAGAGTGCACCACCAGATTTGGCTGTAAATGTTCTACTTTCTTAATGTTTTAAAAACTGAACCCTGGCCTGTGGCTGATCACTTAGAAAAGATAGATTTTTTTTTCCCGATGGATTTATTTGCCATTTAAAGTTGCTTCCAGAAGAAAAAAATGTGTAACGCATCTAACAATCAAGGGACCTGGATCCAAAATATTAAAAAAAAAAAAACTTTAAAAAGGATAACCTGATAGAAAAATAAAAAGTTACCTCCCGAGGGCAAGCAAATGACTAATAAGCATATGAAAAGGTATGCAACTTCATTAGTAATCAGAAAAATGCAAATTAACATTATGAGATGCCACTGTGTGCCCTTCAATATGGCTGAAATAAAAATAAAAAACAAAGCAGACTAAAAAACCCACAAAAACCTGACCGTGCCAAGCATTTGGGAGGACACACAGAGTGATGGAAATGCTCATGTACTGCTGATGGGGTTATAAAGTGGTATTACAGCACTGTGAACAGCCCATTATTTGCCTGAAATCAGATGTGTATCAAGAACTCAGCAATAGCCAGGAGGGGTGGCATACACCTCTAATTCCAACTACTCATAAGGCTGAGGCAGGAGAATCCCAAGTTCAAGTCTAGCCTGGGCAACCTAATGAGACCCTGTTTCAAAATAAAGACTAAAAAAGGGCTGGAATGTAGCTCAGTTTGAAGGCCCTGGATTCAATCCCTAGTACCTCGAAAGCCAAAATAAAACATCAAAAAGAACCCAGCAGTTTCACTGGTAGCTATGCATCAAACTAAACTAAATTTACATGTATCAGAAGATATTTAGAAGAATGTTTATAGTTACATTTTGTAATAGTCCTAACCTGGAAACAATCCAAAAACCTGTGGATACATAAATGTAAGTATAGTATTCTACTGGAATACTATATACCCATGAAAATAAATATACTCTGGCTATATTTAACAAGTGACTTAGAAATGCAAGGTTGAGTGAAGAAAAGGCAGATACAGAAAAGGACTCCCGTGTGTTTCCATTTATATTAGATTCACAAAAGAGGCAAAATGAAACACATACTTAAGGGTGCTTGCTTAGTTAGATAGTAAAACAGTAAAGACAGACAGAATGACCACTAAAAATTACCCTTGGTCGCAGCAGGGCAGGTTAGCAATCAGGTGGATGAGCCAGGGGAGTTCCAGATTTTGGCCAGCAATCTGCTTATTAGCTTGGGTGGGATAATTTACCAAGCTTAACATTGTTTTTTTATGCAGTTTTCTGTGTTTCTATTTTATTTCAAAATCCAAAGGTAAAAGACAAAGACAGATCTTCCCCAGACCAGTGGCTGGGAACGCCCCCTTACGGGTCCATGCCTCCCTTGAGGTCTCTCACAGAGACAGCCTTCCAGTGAAAGCATTCCTGGACCTTCCCTAGAACAGGGGAGCTTTTGATTTATGACTCACCCACGTACAAGCAGCCTCTTCCCGGTACTGCTGCAACTTGTAGCCGGGAAGTTGCGACCTATCATTAGCCCACACTTAGCATGTTGCCCTTGGCTTCTGTTCATTTGTGACTTGTGTCTGCCTCCCTTAGTGGCACCAGGCCCTAAGGTTTCTTATTCGTCTCTACCGTGTTGCCCCAGAGGGCTTTACACCAGCAATGGCTCAGGGCTGTCTGTCAAATACAAAGTAAATGGATGGTGAAAAGTTCTCAGGGGGAGGCTGAGAGAAGACAGCATGCCTCCAGGCTCCAAAGAAGCTTCTCCAAAGAAAATCAAAGGCCTGGGTGGTGGACCTTGAGCCTATAATCTCAGTCTGTAAGCTCATTGCAAATGATGGAGCCCTGGTGAACTGATGCTGTGAGAATCTGGGAGCATGAGGGATGTCATCAGGCTGTGGCCAAAACCTTGACCTTCTAGCAGGAATTGGTCATCCCAGGGGATGGTTTTAGGTGTGACAGAGGCTGTGTGAGCTCTCCTGTCTCCTGTCCCATCCCAAACAGATGCCTCCCTGTTTGATTTTCCTTGGGGATGGCTTGACTCATGCCATGTTCTTCCCTGACATTTTAGAAGGAAACACGCAGGCAGGAGCTCTGGTCATCTGGGCCATACCCAAGGCCGCCTTCTTGGAGCACGAGCTCAGCCCTGCGGCCCCCTTTCTCTAGGCTTGTCATGGAGTTGTTCAGTGGTGGAACATGGGTGGGGTTAGCATGCCAAGATGCTGGGTTCAAGCCTCAGCGCCTAAGGGATGAAAAAAAAAAAGAACTAAATGAACACCAGCCACACTGGGTCCCCCTTCTGGACTAGGGACCCTGAATGTGGAACTGGATCAGCACAACGGGCCCCCAAAGAAGTCCCAGCCCCTTAGGAGACCAGCTCCCTGGCCTGTGCGTGGGTGGGTGGTTCCTCCTGTTTCCACAAGGCTCCCCTCCAGGCTGCACTGCTGGTGAGGAAGTGCAGCCCAATCTGAGTTCTTTCTCAAGGTGCACCTGCCCTCCCATGGGTCTCAATTTTGGGGAATCTCAGTTTGTTGTCATCCCCTGTTCTGCTCCTCTGGTGCTGGTCCTGGAGCCCTTCTGCCTGCCTTCCCTGTTGCTGTCTGTATGGTCCTGCTTTTCTACCTGTCCCCTCTGCCTTACCTCAGGGCTCTTCTCTCACCTGAACTGCAGACGGCATGGCCTGTGGCCCTCCTGCACTCTGCTCCCTGCCCTTGTGAGATTCACCCTCTCCCTGGCTGGCAGGGTTCCCTTTCAAAGGCCAACTGCTCCTATCACCTGCATTCAAAAATCTGTGTTTGCTGAAACCTGAACCTTGCCAGACTTGGTGTCCTGTCATTTCCCTCCCTGTGGCCCAGTCCCTGCAGACTCCTGAGCACCTGTCTGGCTTGGCCCATTCCCACTCTCCTCTGGTTTTCCAGGCCTCACAGTTTTATTTTCCTGCCTAAGATGCCTCTCCTATTTTGTCCACCTGCCGGGCTCATCTTTCTTTTCAGGGCCACCTCAAATGTGCTCTCCCCTGGGAAGCTTCCTCTGCTCTTCCAGGCAGATTGATTTGAGAGTACAGATTTTTTTTTTTTTTTTGGTCTTCTGAGACAGGGTCTTGCTGTGCAATTCAGCTGGACTTGAGCTCACTTTGTAGCCCAGGCTGGCCTCAAACTCACGATGATCCTCCTGCCTCAGCCTCCCGAGTGCTGGGATTACAGGCGTGTACCAGCACACCTGGCTGAGAGTCCAGATTGAGTGACTCTCACCCTCATGCTTAGAACCACAAATGTTTCAGACTTTGGATATTTGCATATTTATAATGAGATCTCTTGGGGATAGACTCAAGTCTAAACACAAAATTCATTTATATTTCATGTATATTATACATCTATAGATTGAAAGTAATTTTTATACAATATTTTTACTGCCTCTGGGTAGTATCTGTGACCTGTCACATGAAATGAGATGTGGAATTTTCAGCCAAGTATAGCGACACACGCCTGTAGTCCAAGCACTCTGGGAGGCTGAGGCAGGAGGACCTCAGGTTGGAGCCCAGACAGGGCAACTCAGTAACTTAGCAAGACCTTGTCTCAAAATTTTAAAAAAACTTAAAAAGGCATGGGGATATAACTCGTTGTGAAGGCCCTGAGTTCAACTCCTAGTACTGAAAAAAAAAAAAAAAAGATTTTGGAGCATTTTGGATGAAAATGCCCAACCTGTATTTCTGTGTCCTGTAACAGTAGCTTTGTCTTGTGTATTTATATGCTTGTCTGGATCTGCCTCACTTGGGGCTCTGAGCTTCCCTCCATAGCTCTTAAGCCTTCTTGGGAGGCTTCCTCCACCTTCCCTAAGCATGATGCAAGTACACCACGGGAGGGTCAATACTGAATGAGCCAACAATGCCTGCTAAGGGTCCGATTGCATTTGACTATTGCTACAACAGAAAAAGGCCAAGGGCCAGTTCCCACTCCTTAGGCAGATGCCAAACCTGAGGTGATACATTTGATCTCTTTCTCCTGGAGCCAGAACAGAAGTTTTGAGAGCACCGGTGGAAGGAGGTGAGTGCATTTACCAAGTGGACAGCTTAGCGAGAGGGGTGTATTTTGAGAACTAGGTTTTGTGCGCCACTTCAGTACCCCAGAACCACTGGACTAGGAGCTGGTGTTCCTGATACACATTCTCTAGCAGCCAGGGGATGGTTTAAAAATGTGAAGTAGAATTAACACCCCACGCCAACACGTCCGCAGTGTAACGCTGGAGCCTGTATGTTATGTTACATGGCCGAAGAGACAGATGTAATTAAGGACCTTATGACGGGGAGAGTATCTTACATCATGCAGGTGGACTCTTCTGATGACTTGTGCCTGCAAAAGCAGAGAGCCTTCTCTAGCTGCAAGCCCGAGAATCTAGCCTGAGAACGACTTGATGTGCGGCTGCTGCCTCTGAGATAGAGGACGAATAAGCAAGGACCAGACAGGACCCTCCAGTGCTAAGAGTAGCCTGTGGCTGACAGCCACCAAGGAGACACAGGGACCTCAGGCTGCAAGGAATTGGGTTCTACTTGCCTCAGTTTGGAACCTGAGTCTGTCCAGAGCCTGCAGTAGGAAGACAGCCTTGCTGACACCTTGATTTCAGCCCACCAAGATCTGTGTTGGTCTCTGAGCCTGCAGGGTGGTGCAATCATAGAGGGCTGCTGGCTCAGGCTGCTGAGCTTGTGGGGATGGGTTATAATGGGGATAGTGAATGCAGGATGGCAGGTAACTTGAGCTCCAGGGCAAGAGACCAGAGCCTCCCTGCCAGCTACATAGACAGCCCACCCTCTCAGGCTGTAGCAGTCCTTGGTGTTTCATCTGTGCCTGCTGTGGCTGTGGGTCAGACGGTAGATTTCCACACTTGGCACAAGTTCACAGAAATTTTATCCTCAAATGACAATTCAGCAGCTGTTCAAAACATTTTTCCTGCTGGGCCATGAAGTTCTTTGGTGCAATTCCAAGTTTGAAGATCACAGATATAATTTACTTAACCTTAAAAAAATTTTTTTTAATCAACTGCTGTGCTATTAAAAAAATGTGGGTGGGAAATCCCATGGTAATAATAGGACCTTGGGGGCATCTCTGCCGGGAAGAGAGCTGACATACAGACAGAAAGCAGGGGAAGGATACTTGAGTGGTGTCCCCAGACCTAGCCCACTGTGTCCTAATGCTGTCTCAGGCTCATGGGGGGGTCCGGAATGTCCCCAAGATCCTTGAGCAGCCCAGTGCTTCGAGAGCACTGGACTAGGAAGTCTCACTTCTTCAAGCTGGTGGTGGTCATCAGCTCTCCATTACTGTAACAAATGCCAGAGATAATGGCTTATAAGAAGAAAAGGTTGGTCTTCGCTCACAGCTTTGGGGGTTTTCAGCCCCCGGCCAGTTGGTCCTTTTGCTTTGGGCCTGTTGTGAGCCAGTGCAGGTTGCCGGAGCAGGTAGCAGGGCAGAGCCTCTCAGATTATGCTTAAGAAGTGAAAAAGAAAGAGGGCCGGTGGTGGCGCCCGCCCGTAACTCCAGCCCTCCAGGTGGCTGAGGCCAGAGGGTTGCGAGTTAAAGTGCATCCTGGGCAACTTAGTGAGATTCTGTCTCAAAGAAATAAATAAAGGCTGGGGATGTAGCTCAATGTGAAGACTCTTGAGATCCATCCCTGGTACTGCAAAAAAAGAAGGAAAAAAAGGAAAGGAGGAAGAGGATGGGGTCCTTCGTCTCCTTCTAAGCCATGCCCTCAATGACCTAAAGACCTCTTACTAACCTCCCCCTCCCAGAGGGTCCACCACCTCCCAGAAGTGCCGCCCTGGATAAAGCCTTGAACACAAGGGCTTTTGGGGGCTGCTCCAGGTGCACAGCATGGTGTCACTTGGTCCTGCCCCAGTCCCTCCCAGTCTCCAGTGTGGGTCTGAGGGTTTTGGATAAGCTGGCCCCATACACCTAGCGTGGCTGATTCTGGGAAAGGGCAGGGACTGAAGTGCCACCTCCTCACAGCACTGGCAGCCACTTCCTGGCAGGGGCAGCCCTGCCAGTGCACTGCCTTTCCACAGGCCTTGGCCCAGCTCTGTTGGCCCCATAGCAGCGTTAGACACTACATTCTCCTTGGGTGTCCCGTCTTTATGAGACAGTCCTCCTAGGTAGGCTGGGCTGTGGTTGGGTAATTTTTCGCCCCTTGTATGGTGCTGGAGATGGAACCCAGGGCCTCATGCATCTTAGTTATTACCCGATGACTGCACTATTACCCCAGCCTTTAATGGGTAATTTCTTGGGCCAATGCTCCCTGGAAGAACTGTCCTTCCAAAGTTCTCACTCAGAGCTTATCCCATGAAGCCTTTTGCAGTTGGTTACTTCAGCCCAGACACTGTCTTCTGCTCTCTATTTAGGGCTGTCACATACAGTTACACAGGCTGAGCACCGCACAAGGTTGGGGTTCTTCTGGTCCTGGACTTCCCAGTGTTCACTTTTCTAGTATACAAAAAATAATTTTGAAAGCCAGGCATGGTAGCACATACCTGTAATCCCAGCACTTGGGAGGCTGAGGCAGGAGGATCATTGTGAGTTCAAGACCAGCCTAAACTGCATAGTGACCCCTTGTCTCAAAAAAATAAATAAATAAATAAATTTTTAAAATCTTTTAATTCTAAATCAGAGTGCTACATAGAGTGCCATAATATAGTGTATGGCAATAAACATGAGACCCAAATTACTAAACCTTTTGCACTTCAAACACTGTTAGAGCGTAAGAGATGTGGGAGGTTCTTAAGTAAATGCTTGGAAGCTAGAGCTACAGGCAGGCACTGTGCCATGGAGCTATATTCCCAGCTCATAAAATGCAGCTTGTTTTTGCTTTTTGTTTTGTCTTTCTTGGTACCGGGAATAGAACTCAGGACCTTGTGCTTGCCAGGCAGGCACTTGTGCTGCTTAGCTATATCCCTGGCTTAAAGCTAGAGCTACAGATATGTTTCTTTACCTTTTTTTTTAAAGGCCTTGCTAGAGTTTGAACTGGGGACCTTATACTTGCAATATACCACTGAACCCTCTTTATACTTTGGAGACACGGTTTCTGACTTAATCCAGTTTCCTAACAGAAATTGTGGAGTAGAAAAGAAAAATAACCTGTGCAGGGTCCATACCATGAGTCAATGTGAGGGACTGGCAGGGAGACCCACCTTAGCATTGGGTCCTGGTTGAGTCCCAAGACTATGGGGGCCCTGAGCCTGGGCTTTGGAGCCAGACCGTTTACCTGCTGTGGGTACCAGGCAAACTATTACTATTTGGGCCTGGGTTATCTAAGACATTTACATAGAGACCCCTTGTAAGAGCGTCAAGTTAATGAAAATCCATATCTCATGCACCTCCAAGTGAGCATGCAGTACAGACACATCTGCCCTTACTACCATTCTCCACTTGTAGATCTCGGGGATGACTCTGACTGGGGCTGTGGAGTCTTTGGCATGGAGTAGGTGCACGGCTGCTGGACACATAAATGCAAAGCTGGCTTTCTGGTTTATGTGCTCTTCGTTGGGGCCTGAGTTAAGGTCACCTGCGCAGGTGCATGTGCTGCGAAGCCCCTGCCCTCACCGGAGTGCTGTTCCGAGGTGGCGTGCCAAATGCCAGTGGAGTTCCCTAGAGCAGGCAGAGGTTGCCTGCACTCTGACCAGAGCACATTGACAGCCTTTGCGTGGCTTTGGGAGAACTGTGTGCTTGGGGGAGGCTGTGCACTTCTGATTCTGTGTTCTCAACAAAGATTTGGCACAAAGCCAGCTCAGAGTGGACAACTGAAATGGTGGAGGGATGCAAAGAGGATATGTGGTCCAGAAAGAAGGCCATAGCAACAGCGCAGGCAGGTGGGCCAGGAGGAGCACTGGCTCTATGTCAGAACTTGGGGGTCCAGCCCTAACTTTGCCTGTTGCCACTTATGTGATCTTGATTTATTTGATTTAGATTTTATTGGTGTGCACCTGTGGTACCTGTTGCTCAGGAGGTTGAGGCAGGAGAATTGCTAAGTTGCTAAGTGGCTAGGCTACTTAGCAAGACCCTATCTAAAAAACCAAAAAACAAAAAACCAAACCCTATCTCAAAATAAAAGTTTGCAAAAGCCCTGGGGATGTATTTCAGTGTTCTCTGCATTCAATCCTTAGTATCAGAAAAAAGAAAGAAAAATTTTTCTTATACATACCTAGCTACAGGAGTCAGATAGCTGTATAGCCTTGTTACTAAAAAACAACAGCCTCTCACTCTAGCTCTTTCCCATTCTTCAACCATTTCCTGCTTTCCAGAAGTAACCAGCTAATTCCTCTGACTGCTTTAGTTCATAGCTGTTACAGTCCTGCCATTCTGGAAGCTATAAAGATGTATTCACGTGTGTCTTCCCGTTCCCAGGACAGACCTTCCCCTCCGCTTTGCCCTGGTGTCTTAAATCTATATTGTGTGTCAGCTAGCTATACATACTAGGGACAGCCGAGCACCCTGTGTACTTTGATATCTTTTCCCTTCCTCTGCAGATTTTTGGAACAACTCATTGCCTTTGTTAGCCTGGATTTCTGTGTATTTATCACTAATTGCTCCAGAACTCTCCTTTCTAACATGTGAGTTACCACTTAATACAACAGATATTCCATCAATTTCATCATCTGAGGGTCAAGTGAGAATTCAGATGGGCAAGGGCTTTGTAAGAAGTCAGGAATTGTGAGGATGACATTAGCTGGGGAGAACCACTGCGGTCTGGAACTTCCTTCCCAACCCTCTACACAGGAAAACAATTAAAGTGCAAATGAAAGGGTGCTTCTTGTTTCTATGGGAGGAGAGAAGATTCCAGCTAAATACCTACTAGAAAGACAGTTACTGTATCATAAGCCTGATGGCTAGGGCGTGGTTACCACTTTATGTTCTGTATCAGGGGCACCTCAGATCTGGGAGTTTAGAAAATCTGTTTTCATTTATTCTGCATCCAACCTGGAGATATGTAGAATGTGTTTTGTCATAGGAAATGAAAAATAAAAACCAAGTGACCAAAGAGTCTGAAAGGCCTGGGATAGATTCTCATCCAGGGTTCTGCCTGGCCTCAGGGTTTTGGGCAGGCTGGCAGTGAGACCCCATAAGCCTCCGTTTCTTCATTTTGGCGCACATCCTCACCCAGAGCTGAAATCCCTGAGGCTGGAAACCAGACGTTCCTTTCAAGAGTTTGGGACCAGACCTGGCACTTATCTGGATCTGTCCTGTGTCCATCTTACTGTGAGTTCTCACACACTGTGCTGGGAAAATAGTACTGTACTTGATTCAAGGGTGTTACTCAGACCCCCAAGTTCTAAATTCTCAAGTACACCTGGCCCCAAGAACTTGGAATAAGGGACTGTGTTCCTGTAATATGATATGGAAAATAGTATAATTCCCAAACTACTAGATGTCAGATATGCCGAGTTCCTATTCCCCAGAATTGAAGAATGAATTCTAAGGAATAACGGAAGTTAAGAGTAGAAAAAATTTATTGAGAGAGACAGTTTGAGAGAGAGAGGAGAGGGCCCAAAAGTGGGCTACCAAAGAACCCACTTCACAGAGGAGGTTTCATAGAGCAAAATCATGGGTGAGTACAGTGCGGGTCAGAACTGATGAAGAAGGTTACAGGTATATGCACCTAGGTCATGTTGGTGCAGGGGTGAAGCACGTCACATAGCAAGTGCCCGTGGAAAGAACAAGGACCTTTTTTAGGCAGGGAGGGTCAGGAGGTCCTGGTCACCCATCTGATAGCCATCCGGACTTTATTGGACCAGATGATACCATTTATCCCTAAGGGAGGTATGTAGGCCTGGTCATTCCGTCTTTATCTTGAGGCCGGGCCTTCAGCAGTGCGCCTACAGCCACAGTTGTGCTGTGTTCTCATCCTCTGTGCGATTCCTCAAGGGCCTAACCCTCGAAGGTCTGCCTGTAATATATCTACCTAGCTTAGCTGTCTGTAGTAATATCTACTCCATTGTGGTGTGGGCAGAATTTAGAAGGCTTTATAAAGTTGAAGCATTGTACCAGGCATGTTGTAGGTGCTCAGTACATGTTAGTTGTCCTTACTGTTCATTGGCCTTACCATCAGAGGACTAGGAATGATTAGAAAGATTAGCCATCTAAGTACAACTATTTGTGTTCAGTCAAGGTCTTGGTGAATTACTTTAAACTACAAAGAGTTGGAAAGATCGAAAGACAAAACGGTTCAAATTCAGTGTCTGTCATTTACCATGACCATCTGTATAATGAAGATAATTGCTGTCTTCAGAGGGTCTGACACTCAAGAAAGCAGTGTGTCAAAAGGAGTGGTGCCCTAAGTGATGTCCTGAGCCAGGCCGGTCATCTCTGGTTTTCTTGCCTAGAAGTTCAGATCCTCAGTCACATGATGAAGAAATTTCAGGGAAACCCATAAGGGTGTTCTGCAAAATACCCATCCCTGTAGACCTTGAGTAAAGTGTCTAGGTCTTGAGAGACCAGGAAGCACCATGAACAGTCACACAGCAAAAGAGACTAAGGGAATGGGACAGTTAATGCAAGGTGGGATCCTGGGTTGAACCCTGGCCATGAAGGAGGACAGCAGTGGGAAGCTGGTGAAATCCAGGTTGATTCTATAGTAGACTCAAGAGTATTGTACTAGGTGTATTTCTCAGTTTCCTGCTTTTTCTGTGGTTATATAAGATGTTAATATAGACGGGGAAGCTGGGCGATGGGTATATGGGAACTTTGTACTATTTTTGCAAGTCTCTGAAGATCTAAAATTATCTCAAACTAAAATGTTAAAAAGAAAAAAAGAAGGGCGCATTGCTTGCCAAAGCCAGTCAGAGCTAAGCAATGTGCATTCCCTTCCCTCCCCTTGGGGTCTTTCATGCCTGAGGACACCAGACACGCACACACAGAGGTATGTGACAGGGCAGCTCCTGATGAGCGAACAGGAGTAGCCCAGGCTGGATCAGGACAGATGGGGTCTGGTGCATGCTCCGAAGAGGTGCAGCCCCCTTGAGACCCCACTGTGAAGTGAAATTAACCGGACACGCTTGTGTAAACACCACATTGTTCCTCTAGTGTGAGAAATCAGACGTGTAAATAGGGACCAAAAGGTAAAAATAGGTATTGTGAAGTTGGAAGAAAATGTTCAAATGGGGAGCAGGAAAGGAAAGAAGGGGAAAGCGGAGAGGTGTGGCCCATGCAAGTGGGCTCTAGAGAAACAAATGAGCAGAACCTTTCTCACGCAGGTCAGCAAAAACCCATGCTGCCCCCACCCGTTGAGGTGGGCCCAGGAGGGGCGGGTGGGAGGCGTTGCAGCCACGATTGTGTTTCAGCTCCAGTTTCGTTCCCATTGTCATGTGGATCCCGGGGAAAGTTGCTCACTGTAATTCAGGATGGTGGGCCGACATTTGACTCATCACAGGGGTCTGGAGGGTTTAGAACAGCAGTCAGGGCTGCCCCCTAGCGGGAAACCTTCCCTTGGGCAGCCAGAAGCAGTGCCCCTGCTCTCCGGGGCACTCACTTTGTGCCTGGGCACTCACTTTATGCCTGCCCCTGTCAGCGGCCCTTTCTAGGGAGAGAGTGCAGGTCCCAGGATTTGCGTGTCTAGTCTGCCAGTGAGTAGGGTTGCTGTGGAAGCTACTGAGGAACAGTGTTGGGTGGATGAATAGCTGATTGAAGGAACGAGTGAGTGATTAAATGAAAGGGGGTGAGTGGATGAACGCATGAGGGAGTGGTTGAATGATTGACTAAATGGGTGTGAATAAATGAATGGGGATTTAATGAGTAAGGAGTAAGTGGAGTGTGAATGAGTGAAAGAAGAAGTGGATGACTGAATGAATGGATTCTCTATGTCCCATGTGGGATTATTGGTCCATATTGTTGGCCTACATCAAGCTCTTCTCCAAGATGACTTTGGAAATGTTCAAGACAAACATATCCCTTAGTTACTGCCCCCCACCACATCAGGTGCCAGTCACCTGTCCAAAAAAAGCAGTTGGCTTCTGTTCTGATACTGTTTGAACATCCTAGGCCTTCAGGCTGGTTGTTAGGGCCTCAGAACCCTCTGGGCCTGTCCTTGTTGCTGAGAACTTCTTGCCACAGGAAATCAGGCTCATTTTGAGGGCCAAATCGTCTCTAAATATAGCCTCCAGCACAGATATTTAAAGAGCTATGCTGATGATGTTATGTCTGAACAGAGAAGAGGGGGAAATAACTTGTATTTTTTTCTGCAAAGAAGAGCAAAGTTTCATCAGGTTTTCTTGGGGCCCTAAGGAGAATAGTGACAGTGTGATGTCAGTGTTTTAATTACAGAGCTATCAAATGCTGATCCTAGGCCCCACCAGCTTGGGACTTGGAGTTTAGAGTCTGTTGCCAGGCAGTCATTTCTTGATGATTCTTTTTTGTCTCTATTTAAAAATACCTCCTGTCCTGAAGAAGGAGAGGCGAGCATGCCCAGCCACGGCCAGGAAAGCTGTGCCGTAGGGAGGTGTTGCTGAGAGTGCTGTGCCCCCGGTCCTAGGACTAGCGAGGGCCTGGTGAGCGCCCACCCGAGAGAGGCTGCTCCCCACATAGTATCACTCTCTCAAGTGTTTATTGATGGTGACAAGAAATGGGCCCCTGGGATCTTTTCCTAGTGAAGAGTCAGGTACGGGTGCAGAGACAGAAAACAGTCTCTGCCTCGGAGAGGACTGGACAGCTTCATCTTCCTATTCACTAATTCTTTCTTTAATTGCATCTGAATCTCCACAGTGATTTCTAGACTTCCAAATGGTTCTTTTAAAAATCGCCTTACTCTTCCTAGTCTCATTTTGCTTGTGGTTTCTGTTCCTTTGCTCAATCTCTAACCTAAGAAATAAAGCATTCCTTTTTAAAATGTCCCTTTCATGGGACTACTGGCGTATGATTTCACTTTGTTGAATCTGCTCTTTTTATAGCATTTGATTTTTACTGCACTTGTTCTCATTCATGTCTGTGCGGCCATCTTTGGTGGGGATTACGTTCTGTGGGGTCCTGTATGTGCCTGGATCGTGGAGGTGGTTATCTGTGCCAGGTCCTACTGGGCCTGCTTGTTCCAGGTCAGTTTTTCTCCCTGGTACAGGGACTGAACCCAGAGCCTTTATTTTGAGACAAGGCAAGGTCTTGCTAAGTCACCCAGTTGCTCAGGTGGGGTTTAGAACTTGGGACCCCGCCTCAGTGTCCCAGCGCTAGGGTTGCATGTGTGTGCCACTGCAGCAGGCTCTAGACCAGCTTTTACTGGTTTTCCAGGGTAGGATTCCCACGCAGCATGAGTAGTGGAAGGCCTGGCATAGCTGTGGAGCCCAGGCCAGAGGTTCTGGTTTTTCTCTAGACTCACCACCAAAGGCCTGGATCTGGAGGCTTTGTACATTGCCCGCAGCCTTTGCCTTGGTCCCTTAGCTGGCATATATCTGGTTTGTTTATTCTGTAGCATGTTTTCAAGTTTCATTTGCTGCAATTGCTCTGTGGTCTCTGGAGATGCTTTCAAGCTTATCTATGTGTTGTGCTAGTTTAAATGTGCTTTACTACCAGAAGTCTTGATTCCCTTCCATATATCTTCTGCAAAGCAGGCAGAGAGACCATTTAAAAGCATAAACCAGGCTAGGCATGGTAGCTCATGCCTATAATTCCAGCACTTGGGAGGCTGAGGCAGGACTGCTGTAAGTTCAAGGCCAGACTAGACTACACAGTGAGTTCAAGACCAGCCTGAACTACATAGCTAGACCCATGGAGAAACAAAAAGACTGTAACCCAGCTCACTTCACTGCGCTGCGTAAATCCTCCATGGCTCCCTCACAGCCTAGACTGCGGCCCACCTTTGCTGAGGGACACCGAGGCCCTCCGTGGGCTGCTTCTGCCACGCTCTTTTTGCCCACTCCATGCCCGCTGCCTCTCTTGCTCCCTTTCTAGAACGTTTGTGTCCTGATGTTTGCTCCATCTCTTGTGAAGGGCTTGTTTTGATCCCCCAGCTCTGCATCTCACCAGTTCCTGTGTTGTCACGGGTGAGATGAGGTTGTCATTTATTGGGGTGGGGATCCCTCATCTGTCTTCTTCCCATCACGAGTGCTATGAGCCCCAGGAGAACTTGACTTCCTGCTGGATCCTCAGCCTCCATCACAGTTCGATGGCTCAGAAGCCAACCCCTGGCTTCCCCCGTGTAGGTCATTCGGCCCCCTGCTTCTCTGTCCAAAACTCCTGTCTTGAATTTCCCAGGAATAAACAGTATTAGCATTAAAGACCAATGCCTTAATTTGGTCTGTGAGGCGTATTCCTGTGTGATCTTGGGCAAGTGATTTAGCTTCTCATTGCGTCATCTCTAAAATGAGCACAGTCATAGGTGGTGGGATCTTTATGGAAGCGAAATGTGAATGTTTTCATCTTACTGGGGGGAGTGACAGCACCCCCCTTATGCAGGGTAGAGCATGCCTGTCCCCAGTGAGGGGCTACGCGGCATCTCCACACAGGGTCCTCGTGGCCGCCTGAGCCAGCAGGTGGGTCCCTTCTTGCTGGCGGTCCTCATACGTTGTGCTGGCTGTCCTGTGGCTGGGTTCCAGGTGCTGAGCCCTGTGTCCATCAACCAGCAAACACGATTTTGAGGGCTTCTGTGAGCCCTGGGTGTAAAATCCGACTCTGCTGTCAGGGAGGCTCTCTCTCCGATGTGGAGCCTGCCGTCTCCTTTGCCCGATGTACAGAGCTGTGTCAGGGCTCATTCCAGTGACGATTTCCCAAGTGGCAGCGTCAGGAGTGAACTGGCCTTGGTTGCCAAGTTCAGGCTGCTCCTAGACCTGAGCTAAGTGGTCATCGCTGCGCACTGTGTAACCGCAGCAGCCGAGGATGCCAGAAAAGGACAGGAGGAGCCCGGGAGGGTGGCCTGGACTGTTGTCTTGGGGTGTCATGAAGGCACTCAGAGCCATGCTGTGGCTTGTAGTCTGTCTAACTCTGACAGCTGGGAGAGGAGAAAGGCTGCCAGGAGCCAGGCAGCAAGCAGCCCACCTTCAGGACCAGGTGGCCGGGAGGGATGCCTAGCAGGGAGGGGTGGTTATGACGGGAAGAAGGTGGGGGCCAGAGGAGAGGGCAGCGAGCCACAGCCAAGGTCATGGCCCAGTGTCCCAGGGCTGCATTCTTTTGTGGGCTTGTTTTATTTGACTCATGCCATGTTTTCTTAAAAACTGGAACTTAATGTCTATGTGGAGAACTCACTCTGTGTGTCCTTAACCACAGTTCTCACCACCCCATCGTCACCCCCAAACCAGCATATTGTCATTTACAGAGCAGCCAGCCTTTGCTTTGTCCAGTGAAACCTGGGAGAGTCCATGGAAAAAGGTCTTAGACTTACCAAGCAAGTTCCATGTAAGGGATAAAAGTGCTGGGAGCAGGGTACATGAAAGTCAGTAGTATGTGGACCTGTGGAGCAGCAGCCGGCTTGAAGTGTCACTGGAAACAGAGCCCGTTCAGCAAAGCAGCGAGATCTTTATGTGACTGTGAGAGCCCAGGAGAGTAGCTCCGTGGCCCAGCATTTGCTAAGCACGCGCAAGCCCCTGGGTTAAAAAAAATGTAAAACCTTCTCGCACAGTCTATTTTATTTTAAATTTTAAGTGTACGTATTTATTTATCTTTATTGTGTTGGGATCAGGCCCAGGGTCTTGCACACAACAGGCAAGTGCTGTACCACTGAGCTGGTTTAGTGAAAAGGCTCCCTCCACTCCTGACCCCCTGTTGCCCCCGCTCTAAAAGGACAGGAGCACGTTGCGCAGCTCTTAATGTCATCCGTAGCCTATTTTCATATATAAGTAAATACAAATATGTTGTAGTATTACCTCCCGCATCCTCCCTACACTGTGATAATCTGGAATCTTTTTCCCTTAATCGAATATCTGACCTGTCACCTTACAGTGGGCTTCCTTGTTCCTTCTTACAGGTGAATAGTAAAAATACTTATTTTTAGATAAAACCATGAGTGAAACTGTCAGTTTGAAAACTTGGCTCTGCCATTATGGCCTAATAACTTGCCTCTCTGTAGCTTACCTCCTGTGTGTATGTAGGTGTCTGTTCCGACTAAGAATTTAGGGAGATGATGCTTATAAAAGTGCCTAGAATAATGCCTAGCATTTTTTTTTAAGTAAAAGAAGGAAAACATATTAACAAACAGACATCCATTTGCCAAATAGCATTAGAACAATACAAACAATACAGAGCTGCAGACAAAGTGGTAGGAAATTAACAATGGTTGTTGTATTACTATTGATATCTCCAAAGTGGTTTCTCAGGAAAACAAATAATGCCTAGCATTTAATAAGCTCTCTAAGTATTTGTTACTTTTCTTCTTGTTTTTATAACCATGAGCCCTATAAATGTAAAATCAGGTAAAGGGATAAAGCATAAATTAGGTGGGTGTTTTAGGTGCAAACTATAAAACTTTACTGAGCATCATAAAGCAGGTGACTTAATGGAGAGATATCCTTTGTTTTTAAGTGGAAGACCTGGAATTTGTACAGATTTCAGCTTTATTCCTGTGTTTTATGTTTGTCCCATTTGTAACCAAAACTCCAACAAGATTTCTTCTGGTTCTTAAGTTCTAAAATGCTGAGTGGACGAGTGAAAAGAATTTTAGAATTTTGAAAAAGATTGCAGCAATCCTGCCCTACTAAATATCAAAACACATGTGCTCCTTGTAATTCCCGACACTCAGGGAGGCTGAGGAAAGAGGAGAGTGAGTTCAAGCCCAGCTCGGGCAACTTAGCGGCTTAGTGAGGCCCTGTTTCAAAATAAAATACGAAAAGGCTAGAGCTCCAGCTCAGTGTGAAGGCCCTAGATTCAAGCCAAGTACTGCAAAAAAAATTAATGATTAAAACAGTGACATCAATAATGATTTAAAAATAAACAGATCAGATGATAGAATAAATAGCCTTTATACACATGTAAATTAATCATGGGATAAAGATGACCTTGCAAATGGTAGGAGTGGAGAGATCATTTGATAAATGAGAGGAGGCTAATTTGCTTAGCTGATGGTGAGCAGAGACTGTTTGAGGTAATCAATATGGGCTGCATACCTAGGTAAATGCCAAATAGATTAGAGTTTCCGGGGTTGGGTGGAAACTGTTAAGCAACAACTGCAACTGTTGCAAAGGCAGAAGAGAGCTGAGGACCTTTGGGTTTTAAAGCGGTCAAGAATACTGCCGTGATGGGAGATGGGAACACTGAACTATGTGAATTAAGGGCTCCGTGATAGTTCCTGGCAGCTGTAAGAACATACTGTAAACTGGATGGCTTAAAACAACTGAAATCTATTATTTCACAGTTCTGGAAGCTGTCAGAAACCTGTAAGGGAGAACCCTTCCTTGCATCTTCCAGCTGCTGGTGTTTGCTGGCAATCCTTGGCATGCTTTGCCTTGGAGAAACATCCCTCCTCTTCGTGTCTCTCTTCACACGAGCTTCTCGCCTGTGTCTGTCCCAGTCATGTGGGATGCAGGGCCCACCTTACTCCAGCACAACCTCAGCCCATCTTAATTGGTTACATCTGCCAGGACCTAGCTCCAGCGGAGGTTGAATCCTAAGGTTTAGGGGTTAAGGCTTCAAAATATCTTTTGTGGAAGGGTCATAATTCACCTTGTATCCGGTTTCATCTGTCGCAGCATAGGAAAGGGCTTCAGCTCAAGTAGCAGTTTGGCCACATGCCTTCATTTCTTAATATGTGCTGCATACATAATAGTAAAGACATAAAAAAAACGAGAAAGACTCCCCAACACAAGGACAGTGCAAGAGGGAGCATTATCCAGTAAGATGTTTCAACACATTTCGGAAAGAAGAGATGCAGAGAGGGCAAATGCTCAGGGGCGTCCAGTGTGGGACTCGGGGCTGAAGTGCGTGGAGAGGATGAACAGGGTGAGCTGAATTCTAGCAGGCTGCTGTTATCCCAGAGCTGTTGCCTGGGCTGCAGAAACTGACCTGCAAGAGGTCCAAACCCAAATTCTGTGTGGCAGAAGGTTGGATTCAGCAGGTACTGAAAATGAAGTTACCTGGAAGTCTAGAAACTATCCTGCATCCAGATGAGCCAAGCGCAGTCCAGCCGGCCTCACCTCCCAGGAGGAGGTAAATGCTGTGCCAGGCTGTGCATCAAGGAGGAGGAGAGGAGGAGGAAGAGGAGGAGGCAGCATACAGAGAGTCAGTGACACCAACAGGAAAAAGACCAAGTGTTTATTCAGATCAGAATCCACTGTCAGGAATGTGGCAGGTACCCTCAAGGTTTCTATGAGTTTGAGGACAAGCAAAAAGGGTCTATGGCAGCAAATGTGATTGTTGGAAAAATGTCTTTTTCCAGGTCATCTAGCACCCTGTAGCTCTCGCATGGCAGTAAACAAAAGCTTCTCTAGAGACACTTAAGGTGTCAGAGAAAAACCCTGTATGGACTTGACATTTAACAGTCTCTTTACAAAGGCTGGCTCCCTGCCCACTCTCCCTAGATCGAAATTGGCCAGTAGATGAGCTTTACTGTGCACACAGAATTTCCAATTAACTTTTCAGAGCCTCATTACTAATAGCAGCTAACAAAGGTTCAGCTGATGTAAAAGGAAAACAAGAATTTGTATGAACACAAAAATTAAGCAATTAAGAGAATGCAACTGCAAGAAACAAAGAGAATGCAAATTTGGGAGAAAATGTCAGGATCTGATTTTTTTTCTAGATTGGGGGATTGAACCCAAGACCTTCACATGCAGCTATGTCTTCAGCCCATTTTTTAATTTTTTTGTTTTGGGGTGAAGGTTTCCTTAGTTGCCCAGGCTGGAATCAAACTTAGGATCCTACTAGCACAGCCTTCTAGAGGCCTGGGGTTACAAGGCATGCCCTACCACACCCAGGCAGAAACTTATAAATAGTATTCTCACAGAGTTCCAGAGGACATGCACCGTACCATAAAACAAAAGGGGAGGGCCCAAAATGTCATCAGAATGTTGGGAGGATAAAGTCAAGGAGGCCTCTCAGCAAATAGGAGAAAAGTATGTGGGGGGGTTGGAGAGCACAGAGGTAGAAGAGAGTCAGTCCGTCAGTCCAGAAGGTTCGGTATGAAAATACTTGGAGTTCCAGAAGGAGAAGAGGTAAGACAGGAAAAAGTTGTAGAAGAAACTCTCCCAGGAGACACATCTGCAAACCACAAATGCCAGGCACTGGAAATAGCAAAAGACATAGCAGGCCATAGTACTGCAAAGGGTTAGAACACCAGGATAGCGGGGGTGGGGGTGGGGGATCTCCAAGCTGCCCGAGGGGAGAAACAAGTGCACGGTGAAGGAACAAGGATCCAGTGGTTCTGAACTTTTCCGAAGACTTTGCTGCGTGCTAGGTGTCTTAGTCCATTTTCTGGTGCTGTAAGGAAATGAGAGTAAGTAATCTGTAGAGACAAGGGGAAGGTTTGGCTCGAGGTTCTGGAGGCTGAGCAGTCCAAGAGCACGGTCTCCTGTCTGCTTAGCATCTGAGCAGGCTTCCTGCCAGTCGTTACGTAGATGGCATCCTGTAGTAAGGCAGAGCAAGTGTGCCAGAGAAAGCTTGCTTTTAGAACCGAGCCACCCCTGCAGTTACCCACTAATCCACAAAAGGATGCATCCATTCATGAGGGCATATCCCACATGACCCAGGTCTCCCTTCCGAATCCATTAACTTTTGAATTTGGGGATTACTTCCCAACACATACTGTGTCAGGGAGACATTCAAACTGTAGCCCTAGCATCACATGCTGGGCTCATATTTTTTGCGGCAGGGGAGATGATTTTCAGTTTATTTTTTCATACCCAGCCAGACAACTAATAAAGTGTGAAAGCAGAACAGAGATTTTTCAGCCTTTATATTGAGCTACATCTCTACCCCTTTTTGTTTTTTGAGACAGGCTTTCACTAGGTTGCCCAGGCTGGCCTCAAACTTGCTCTCCTGCCTCAGCCTCCCAGAGGACTGGGATGATAGGTGTGCAACACCATGAGTCCTTTTTACTGAAGATGCACTTGAGCAAGACAAGAGGAAGAGGAGACATAAGATCCAGCAAAGGTGGGCAAAGGGCACTGAGGGGGTGCCTCCTGGAAACAAGGCACCCCACAGAGCATTTTATACAATGGAGTATTTGGAAAAGGAATGCATACTGCACAAAGAGCATTGTGCAAATAAAAAAACAAAGGCGTTCTTGACTCCAAGAAAAACAAAAATCTGAACAAGAATGGAAATGTCATCATAGTTTCCCACTTGGCTGGGTGCTGAATGGCGTTCACATAGCCGTCGTTTCAACACTGAGTATTTACTAAAACATTTTCCTAGCTGCTGAGAAGATGGAGCGGGAGAGGTGGAGGGATAGCTTCAGAGAATTTACCTGTCACGATAGAGAGTCATTAGGTGAGTTTTGAAATTAGTCGAGAAACAGCAGTGTAAGTGTACTTAGAAATACCAAGTTTACTGCTGTTGGAAGGAAAGACTACAAGGCTGCCTTGAGAGAGAGTGATGGGGAGGCTGGGAAGACACAAGGGAGGGCTGGTTGTTGATACGTTTTAGTGGAGGTAAAACTTGTATAGCATAAAAGTAATCGCTAACCATTTAAAAAGGTAAAGTTCAGTGGCCTTGAATACACTCACACTGCTGTGTAGTGGTCACTTCTCCGCGTTTCATGACATTTTCATTCCCCCGGGGAGACCATGTCCCTATTAAGCAGTCACTCCCTATGCCTCTGCTTCCCCCTCTGGTTAGTCTCTAGTGACCCCTGGCCTCTGCTTCCTGCTGTGATGGATTTGTGAACTCTGGAAATTTCATACACATGGAATCACACAATATCTAACCTTTCATGTTAATATGGTTTTTTGCTTAGCATAATGTGTTCAGTGTTTGTCCCTTTTGTAGCATGTGTTAGAACTTCATTCCTTTCTGACTGAGTAACATTCCATTTTCATTACATGAGTGATACCACCTTTATTTATTCATTTGTTGAGGGACATTTGAGTTATTTCCAGTTTTTGGCTATTGCAAATAGTGCTACTATGAACATTCCTGTGGTAATATTTCTTTGAATACCTGCTTTGAGTCTTTAGGGCATATACCTAGGCGTGGAATTGCTGGGTCGTAAGGTAGCTCTGTGTTTCACTTTTTGAGGAATTACCCAGCTGTTTTCCACTGTGGCCGCATCATTATACATCTCTATCAGCTACATGTTAGGGTTCCAACTTCTTGGCATCCTTGCTGACACCTGTTATTTTGTTGAAAATTATAGGTATTCTAGAGGCCATGAAACAGTACCTCACTGTGGCTTTAATTTGCATTTCTTTAATGACTCATGATGTTGAGTGTCTTTTTATGGGCTCATTGGTCATTTATACATTTTTCAGAGAAATGTCTAAGAGCTTTATTTTTATTTTGTGGTGCTGGGGATTGAACCTAGGGCCTTGCACTTACTAGGCAAGTGGTCTACCACTAAGTTATATCCATAGCTCTTCAAGAGCTTTACATATTTTTAAATTGGGTGGTTTTTCTTCTCACCGAATTGTATGAGTTCTTCAGATAGTCTGGATACTAATTTCCTATCTGATTTGTCATTTGCAAGTATTTTCTCCCATTTTATGTGTTTTTACTTTCTTGATGGTGTTACTTACTTGACTTTTAAAGTATATTTACATATGATTTTGATTTTTAGAAATGATTCTGGTTTTTTAATGATTTGATTTTTATGAGTAACTTAAAATTAGTAAAAGTATAAAATGCAGAGATAATAAAAGGGTAATATTTTACACAATGGTAGACTAAATATCTTAGTGTACAAGAAACTAGTAGATGTTTTTGGAAGTAGTTTTTTGTTTTGTTTTGTTTTTTGGTACCGGGAATCGAACTTAGGATCTCTCGCTTGCCCGGCAGGTGCTTATGCCTCTGAGCTATAGTCCCAGCCCTACTAGTAGACATTTCTAAGAAAATCAGACTCAAATAAAATAACTAGACATAGATTGGTAACTCAAGAAGGAAGATAAAAATTCATAATCATGGAAAATTAGTAAAAATATAAATTAATATAAAATTATATATTAAAAATTGAGTAATACCAAGGTGTACAAAATAAGCACTCTTCTGATAATGAAAGTGTGACTTTTTGAAAGTTATTTGTCCTACTGTATCAAGAATCTTAAAAATATTGTTACTGTTTGATCCAGTACTTCAACTATATAAAAAAGTGTAACATGTACAAAGATACTTGCCACAGTGTTAGGTTAGTGGTGCTGTGAACAGCCTGACCATGTAAGAGGAGGGGGACAAGTACTTCCTGATACACCAAGCTCTTCAAAACTAACTCTGCATAGTAGATACAAAATGTTCACATTATGAAGCCATCAAAAATAATATTTAAGAAGCATTTTTACTAACATGTGAAATTCTTACTCTTTAGGGGAAAAATGAGATTAAAACTTCTATCTAAAATATGGTCTAACCACTTTGTTTTTACAAAGATTTTCTTTGCTGAGTGTAGTGGTACATGCCTGTAATCCCAGCACTTGGGAGGCTGAGGCAGTAGGGTCACTGTGAGTTTGAGGCCAGTCTGAACTGCATAGTGAAACCCTGTCTCAAAAAGAAAAAAGTAAAATAAAATTTAAAAATAAATAAATAAAAAGTTTTTCTTTAATGGTAAAAATAAAGATAAAAAGAAAACCAGAATAAAAGAAATAAAATATTATGCACTGCTTCTAGGTGGTAAAATATTAAATAACCAGATACGTTGTTTCCTTTGGTGCACAATAACCCAGCTCTCCTTGGCCAAGACAGTTTTCCTAGGACTTTACTGGCTTGGAAGGCGGGACCATCGCAGGTGGAGGCCTCACTTTACCTATCGGGTTATTTAAAGGTCCTGGGAATATCCGAAACTTTGCAAAGCATTCTGGGAAATACAGAATGTAAGAAACATATCCTCAAGTTCTTTTTTACTGTCACTGCTTTTGCATCATGGATTAGGGACCCAATATTCAAGTAGACCCTCAAGGAGCTCACGTTCAAGGTCAAATAAAATCCATCAGGGATCCATACCTGCAGCCAGGGCACACACTGTCTGTGCACATGCGTGGCAAAAGAGTGACACTGTTCGTAGGTTTTCTGTCAGTGACTTCCAGAGTCACATTTTCATTTTCAGAAGAGTGCCTGTTTTGTACACTTTGACAGTACTCTTCAGCATACCCATCACAGCTGCTCAGCTGACATTTTAAATGACAGCCAGTCCTGGCATACCTGAGTGCTTGTTCGATGACAACTCTTGTCCTCTGTTTTTTTTGTGTGGTTTCCTTATGGAAATACAGACATAGTTAGTAATGGTACCGCATGGATACTGCCTGCCTGTGTGTGCCAGCACAGCCAGAACTTGTGTTCGTACTCTAGGCATACATGTACAGTATTTGTGTACACATTTATACGTGTGCACATGTGCCAGATAACTTCCTCCATTGAGCTGGTTCAACTTTGTAACAAGGCACAAGTGTGCATTTCTGGAGCTCTGTGGGCGTTTGCCCTGTGTGCTCCTTTCCCATTGTGTTTCTGGGCTGCCGGAAGGTTCTGCAGAGAGGGGACGGGGGTCCTGAGAGTAGCTGCAGTGTGGGGCTGAGCCAGGGGACCTCAGAGAGCACAGAAGGAGCCTCGAAAAGAAGAGCCCTGGCCAGCTGGTCAGCAGGCAGCACTGATCCTCTGCTTATCACCCATGCAAGGGACCCTCTCTGCTGCTGCGCCCGGGGAGACTCCTGTGATCTGAAGGTTGCTGTTGGGAGCCAGAGCCCAGGGGTTGCAAAGAGCCCTGTGTGCCTGTTGGCTTGGTGCAGCTGTCCGGGGAGGGGACCAAAGGCCCCCAAGGAATGGAGGGAGGAGGCAGCTGCTGATGGCAGGCAGAGGGCCAGGCCGGGACAAGGGGTGGAAGGCCTGACAGGTGAGGCTTTGTGTCCCAGGTGTCCCAGATGCCTTCATCCAGCAGGGCGGCCATAAGCAGATCTCTTCTAAATGCAGCATCCTGTCATCTGGGCTGCCCTGGCCACTGTCCAATCACTCGCTTTGCAGGGGCTGCACCCAGGCCTTCTACCCCTACCCCTACAGGTGCAGCCTGGAAGGCTTCCCTTTGGACCCCAGACCTATGTGCCCTGGGCGTCTCAGCTTTGGCCAGGCCTTTTGGAGCTGAAGGTCTCCTGGCCATGTGGAGCAGGGTCTCTGTTTCCCACCACTGCAAGCTCTGCCGCCCCTGTGCTTTCCTAGGGATGGCTCCACACAGCAGTTACCCTTCTGGAATGTGGCTTGCAGCAGGGTGCTGGCGGTGTGGTGGATGTGGCAGAGACTGGCCTTTGCCCATGGTGTAGCAGAGGGGCGAGCTCATGAATGACAAGAGTTGTATTCTGGCAAAAGTGTGTAGGGATCTGAGGAGGGACATGAGGATTTTCTCACGTTGGGGAGGATAAGCCTACACAGGGGAAGCCTCGAGCTCAGCTTTGGAATACTTTTGCATATATAGCAGGGCACCAGAGAAAAACTCCGTAGTAAACATGTCCTTGGCAAAGGCCCAGAGGCATGAAGGAGGGCTGGGTTCTGGGCACAGGGAGAGTTTGGGGTTCTGGGTGGAAGAGGAAGCCTCAGGGACACAGGCAGGAGGAAGGCAGGGCTCAGGCTGCATGTCATCAGATATTACAGGTGTGCAGAGGGAGGGGCTGCAAAGGTAGTTTTGTGTTTTAGAAAAATAGATTTTACCAGCAGGATATAGAAGAAGGGGCAGGAGAGATGGACACGGGGACCCGTTTGGATGTTACAAAAGTCTAGAGACAAGAGCACTGAGGGGAGTGGGTGAGGGGCAGTGGCCAAGGTCACTTTCTGGGGAAGTGACTCCTTGTGGAAGGGCACGGTCCTCTGGAGACTCCTGTGGCTGCCTCACTGGGGGCCAGGTGACTGAAAACATTATTGTCACAAACACTTAGGACTACAGTAGGAGAACCAATATCCCTTCACATGCGTAGACATGCTCACCAGAGGGTAACAGAAACTCCGCCCTCACCTTCCTGATCCCCCTCCACAGCTTCCTGCTTACCTAAAGAAACCTTTTGCTTCTGAGTCCCCACCCTAGAGTCTGTCTGTACGGACCCAAATTAAGGTGAATTCTTCCCTAAATGATGCTGGAGCAGCTGGCTCTATGCACAGGAAAACCAAGCGAAAGGACACTATCCCTTTACACATTAACTAAAATAAATCCCAAGCATGTTACAGACCTCACTATGGAAACCAAACCTTTAAAACTTTTAGGGGAGAGTCAGAGAAAATATCTTTATGCTCTTGAGTAGGGAAAAACTTTTCTTATCATTATTCAGCAAAACCTTTTTCTTTTCCAATTAGATCTTATTGGTACCTTTTAGATATGCATAATGGTCATATTCATCATAGAGAACTTGTATCTGTGCATGATATAACTTGACTCTTTTTCCCCAAACCTCCATTGAACACCTCGTCCCCCTCCCTATTTACAGAAGCTTTTTGTTTCTGTTTCTGTTTCTTTTTTCTTCTTTTCTCTTTTTTTTTTTTTTACTTCCCCTTTTCAGAGGAGGGAAAAATTCTTTAGGCACCAAAAGCACAACAGTGAAGGGGAAAATGGTTAAAACTGAACTTTGTCACTAAAGATGCCTTGTAAATAAAAAGACAGGCTTTATCTTATGATGGAGAAGACCCATAAAGAACTGGTAATGGGATATAAAACACTAGTACATCAGTAGAAGGAGACAGGCGATCCGTGGGAAATGGCCAAAGATACTAATTATTGTTGGACATGATGGCGCACCCCTATAATCCCAGCAATTAGGCTGAGGCAGGAGGGTCCTTGAGAGTTTGAGGCCAGCTTGGGCTGTCAAGTGTGTTCAAGACTAGCCTAAACTACATGGTGAGACCATCTTGATCTTTTTTTTTTTTGGCAGTACTGGGGATCGAACTCAGGACCCTGCACTTGCTAGGCAGGCGCTTATTCCACTGAGCTATATCCCCAGCCCCCGGTGAGACCATCTTAAAAAGACAAAAAAAAAAAAAAGATACTAATTGATGTTTCATGGCAGAGGAACAGCTTACCAGTATATGACTTCTCACACTCATTCTATTGGCAAAAATCTGACAAAACAAATGCTGCAAGAACATGAAGCTACAGGGGCCTTTGTCTCCTGCTGTTGAGACTCTATGTTGTCACCATCACTACAGAGATCAACAGAGATTAAAATGCACTTATCCTGAGGCCCAGCAAGTTCACTTCTAGGCACCTGTGTACCAGGATGTGTAAATAGGATTCATCATCGACTCATTGAATGACCCATTTGTAATTGTGAAAAGTTGAAAACAACCTAAGTGTCCATCTGTATGAGAATGGCCAAATAAATTAGCGTGGTGGAACACTAAGTTAAGCAAAAGGGAAGTAGGAGTTCAGCTTTTGTTAGGTTAGCAAGGAAAAAAAGAGCAAGCAGCAGGAGTGGCGCTTCCATTTATATACCATTTTATATATATATATATATATATATTTATATATTTATATATTTATATATATATATGCATACACACACACACACACACACACATAGTTTGAGAACAGCACAGCATATTTGTTTGGATGCACACACTGAATAAATGTTACGGAAACATGCAGGAGAATGATAAACACCAGACTCAGGATCATGGTCACATTTGGGGAGCGACGGAGCAGGGTGGAGCTGGGCAGGAGCCGCAGGGAGCTCAGCTCTGCCGAGTGTGGCAGCGTGTTGAGATGGGCAGCGCATGACGCGCACCCTGTTGACAAGGCATCTTTTTTTTTTTTTTTTTTAACTTTTCTGTATGATTGAAAAAGAGAAAAGAGGAAACAGGTTCGTGAGGATCTTTACAAAGTGTGATACAGATACAGTGAGCGCTGCTGCCCAGCACCATCCAACAGAAAGGCAGGTTTGTGGGAACATTACAGCGTGTCTCCATCTGCCCTGCACCAACCTGGCACTGTGCGGTCTGTGTTTGTTCCACAAGGTCAGAATGACCACAAAAAGCGAATGTTCTGAATTGATTCAGGATATTGAGGCAGCCACAGCAGCACAGCTAAAGACACTCATGACAGAGGACCTCCAGGACAGCTGCAGAAAGTGCGGCAGTGAGGAGGTAAGTGTTAGAGCAAGGGGGAGTGCTTGGTTAGGTTAGGGAGATTCACGGCCTTGTGTCTTTTACTAAAACACATTTTAAAAATACTTAATTCCTTGCCGTATCTTCAACCATATCGTGTAACTCTGACACTCCCGATGAATCACGTAACCTGTGATGCCTCCATTGCCTCCAGTGGACCACAGGGAGAATCCCCTTTGGCGAGGATGTTATGAGGGTTAAATAATAATGATTAGCACCAGGTACAGATGCTTCCTCATGCTAGACACTGAGCAGTACTTTCTTGTGTTTCACCAGCAGCCCATGAGCTACCTAGAGGTATCCGTCACCCTGACTTAGGGATGAGGGCGTAAATTCAGACAGTTCCACGGTTTGTTCAAGTTTGTGTCCCTGGTTTGCTGCAGAGGTAGGATTTAATTTAAGCTCTGCTGCTGCCCGTGGTAGAATAATTCGGGTGACTGTTCTGTAAACTGTCGCGTGCTGCACAGTCATTTGTGTCTGTGTCCTCCTTGCTGAACTTTGAGACCGGATCAGTCACTTTAACTGAAGCGGGTGATCTTTTTTCCCCCACAATGCTGGGTGGGAAGGATGGGGCCTGGGTGGAAAGATGCCCATGACCTCCTAGCCCTGGTGGGGAGTGTAGCATCTCCTGTCTTCTCCAAGTGGGAAAGGAGAGGTTCCTGGGGTTCTCCTTTCAAGTTGGCTTCCTGCTGTCCCTCTGGCCCCCCCCATCGCACACATATGTCCACACATGCCCTGTGGTCCTGTGCATCTCTCCTACCGGCCAAGTGAGTGACTTCCTTTCCAGATGAGCCATCCTTCCTCCGGCATGTGCACAGCAACCAAAATGCTCACATTTACTCTTGCTCAGACCACGCCCTGCCCAGAAACACCACAGAAAGCCTTGTGGGGTCAAAAGGGACCATGATAGCCCATTTGGACGAGGAACTCCATTTGACACAGCTTGGGTCCTCTGCAATGTGCAGCTGGTACCTTGCAGACCCTTTAAAAAGTCAGAGTGATGAATGCCCTCCTGCAGGTAATTCAGACCCTCCAGCCTCACCACGTAAGTCCTTGGATAGACCGTCCAATCACATGCAGTGTGCCCTTGCCTGACCAGCAGAGCAGGAGTTGCTTAGCAGCAGATCCCTCTAGGGAAGTAATGGCGAACCTTGTAGGGACCACGTACTCAAACTGCAATCCAAAACCCACTTATTGGAAAGTGCCAAGACTGCAATTAAACCAAGTGCTTGGCTTCTGGGGCGACTTGGCTCTTGTGCCGACAGAGACAGAGAGGACTCTGCGTGCTTGCTGTGGCACACACACCATAGGTTCACCACCCCTACTGTAGGGCAACAGGCCAAGGACCCATCAGCAAGGAGGAGGCAGCAATATGGTCAGGATCATTTGTCCCTATTTCTGGGTTTTACAGCAAGTGTGTTAGAGAAAGAGAGTGAGTATGAATCGGTGCCTCCTTAAGCATTCCAAGGTCAAAAGTCCTCATACACAGCTAAAACTCTTGACTCCTGAGACACAGGAATATTAATACTCTCTGGCTACAGTTTTTTGTTTTGTTCTCTGTCCATAAATTGAGGATACTGGCTTTGAGACCTTCTACATGGGTTTATTTAGCAGGTATTTATTCCTGCACCTGGTGGGTGGCTAGACGTTCAACATGGGGTGACAGGCATGTTGCAGCTTTAGAGAGAAGCAGATAGTGTGGGATGAAGGTAGGAGACCCCCAGGACTAGGGTCAGCAGGAAGGGGTGCTCGGGTTGAAATATGAAGAAAGACGTGGTGTCAGCTGGAAGAAGATGTCAAGAAGAGCATCCTCGGTGAGGGCTCAGCAGATGCAAGGCCTGGAGGTGGGGAAACTGCTGCTCATTCCAGCAGGGGGGTAGGGTAGACGGGAGGGGCGATGGCTTTGGATAGAACAGAGGAGTCACAGGGGAGATGCTCCAGGCCCTGTTGAGAGGGCTGTTTTCATCCTAAGGACAATGAGAAACCTTCAGAGGGTTTGAAGCAAAGGAATAAAGTGCATATGCATTTTTAAAAAGACTTCATGGCATGAAGTAGCAGCCCCAGAGAGGTTCAGGTAAGGTACAGAGGAAAGGGAAGCTTCAGCGTGAGGAATGAGTTGGAGGGGACTGGAGGGGTGGGTTAGGAGGATAGCATGCTGGCCACGGGGCAGAGAAGTGAGTGGCGATATTTCCAAAATGGAATTGTGAGGACAGGGCCATCTGGTCGGACGTGAAAGAGAAGGTAGTTAAGGTTATTCTCAGGACTTTGGCTTTGATCACGACCAGAAGCACAATGATATGATCATATTTGCAGGGACAGTCATGTGGAGCTGGGACATATGAAGTCTGTGGTTGTGTGAGACATTCCCGGTACCAGAGGTCAGGAAGCTGCACAGGAACTTGTTGAGTGGGTGGTGATTGGAGGCATGGACCGGAGCAAGGGTCAGAGGGCCAGGGGTTCCGTGTCTAGCCTGAGGACCCCAGCCGTTAACACAGAGTGGAGAAGAAACTAGCCAGTGAAACAGAAATGAAGAGGGAAAGGCGGAAAAGCAGGAAAGCCCAGCTCCCTGGGGGTCACGGGAAGAGAGCTTCATGGGACATGGATGCATGGCCGTGGGAAACTGCAGAGGCCAGCTCTAGCTGGAGGGGCTGCTGCTGTGACACAGTACCTCAGAGAAACAATTCCGAGGAGGAGAGATTGATTTTGACTCACAGCTTTTGAAGATTTCAGTGCACACTCACCTGGCTCCACTGTTTCTAGACCCGTGGTGAGGGGGAGCATCGAGGCAGAGAGGGCCAGAGAGGCAGCGGTGGAGCAGAGCTGCTGCGGCTCACAGCCAGGTAGCAGAGAATGGGGCGAGGGGGAGGGGAGTGAGGGGGAGGGGAGCGAGCAAGCGAGTGAAAGAGCACGTGCAAGAGAACAACCCAGCCTGAAAAGGGCCAGAGACAAAATATCTGCCTTCAAAGATGCACTCTAGTAGCCCGCCCCTCCAGCCGGGCCCCATCCCCTGGAGGTTCCAGGGCCGCCCATAGTGCCAAACACAAACATGGACAAGCAATGCTCACCTTTGGGTTTTGCAAGTGGAGACCAGTGGTTATCTAGAAGAGCTGAATCTCAGAGGAGAGTCAGGTGTTTTAATGTGGGAGGGAAGGGGAAGTAGAAAGAATGAAGATGTGCCGTGTGCCTGTGCCAGGCCCCACAGCAAGCGTCGTCCCTAGGAGCTGCACAGTGTACTAACAAAAACTAATAAAAATGAAACCAAACAAAGTAAGTTTACCTGGAAAGGGGAGGGAGGGCCATGGCTGGCGGTGTGTGGTGGTCAAGGAGTGAATTTTTTTTTTTAATTTTTAAGTTAGAGAACGTTGTTTCAAAGCAGATGGATGTGGAAGAAAGAAGAATCAGGATCTATTATGTAGAGGTACAGATTCCCTAAGATGAATGTGATTATTCTGTGTAGCTCAAATGTACCAATAAAATTAATTTTTAAAAAAAGCAGCTGTAGATAAACTGACAGGGAATGGGTATCTTTTTGGAGAGACGGTGTACCAGGTTCAGTGTGAGGAGAATCACACAAGGGATGGTGTAGTAAGACTTCTGTTTTAAAGGTGTGACGTTGCTCAGTCATGGGAGCTGGTTGCCCTATGTGTGTGAAACTGTTTCTGTGTCTTGTGCTGGGCCTTATGGGCCATAGGGCCACAGTAAGGACAGGAAAGGCAGGGGGAGGAAGGAGAAGAAGCTGGAACTTTGGAATCCACACTGAACCCCCAGGATGAGCTAGAACCTGCGCCAACTTCTCATTGACCCTGTGCTTCCAACTTTGGTGTTAAGGGTATTAGGCCCAGTCCTGCTCTTTTTTACATATGCCTCTCCTAGGAGGTAAGAAGCTAAAGGTGGAGGTGTTGCGGGTGTGGCTTCTGTTGCACACCAGGCAGGTGACCAGCGTGCAGCACCGCAGCTGGGCTGAGTGCCCTGCCACATCCATCTCAGTGTAAGGCCATGTGGCTGCTTTGTCACGACCGTTTCCCACTTTCAGGCCAAGTGTTTCATATGACTTGGGCCTGTTCTAGGAGGGGGATTCAGAGAAGCACAGTTCAGCTTAGCCAAACCAACAGAATCCAGATCCATCACAGAGGGCTGTTTTCAGTGGGGTGTTTTAGGAGGGTGCTTGTTTCTGAGACAACTTCACTATGTACTCCAGACTGGTCTTGAACTCACTGTGTAGTTTGAACTCAGCCTTAGCCTCCCTAGTGTGGGGATTATAAGTATGTGCTACTGGGCTTATAAAAGGCTATTTTAAAGCAAACATTTATTAGCATATCCACCCTGTTTAATTTTGTGGTACTGGGGATTGAACTCAGTCTTCTCATTAAGCTACATCCCTAGCCCATTTTTTAAAAAAATCTATTTTGAGATAAGATCTCACTGAGCTTTTGGAGGTAGGGATGATGTATGAGTTGGAATAAGGTTGTCTACATAGAACGTATGCTCCAGCTGAGAAGTCAGACAATAAGCAAATGGATGTACAATACAATGCCAGATTGTTACAAGTATTATAAAAAAAAAAGAGCAAAGAAAGAATAACAAGGGATGGGTGTGAGTGTTGGCCGAGGTGGTTATATTACAGAGGGTTGGTGGAAAACCTTTTTGAAGGCAAATCATCTCATCAGAGACCATAAAGAAGCAGAGCCCCCAGGAGAAACTTTTTCCCATGTAAGCAACAGTGTGTACAGAAGCTCCAAGACAAGAGTGAGCTCGTTCAAGGAACTCCAAGGAAGTCAGAGCAGCTGGACAGTGAGTGAGGCGGAGAGCGTGGCTGAAGTTGGAGAGGGAAGCAGTAGCCAGCCAGATCTTGCAGAATGCATAGCATTGCTGGACTTGTCTGGCGATTCCCTTGAAGACCCCACTGGAAAGATAGTCTTTTTTGGGCTGGAGGTACAGCTCAGTGGGGTAAGTGCTTGCCGCTAAGCACTAAGGCCCTGAGTTCGATCCCCGGTCCCGAAAAAAAAAAAAAAAAAGGGAACGGAAAGATAGTCTTTTTTTTAAAACCTTACCTAAACTGTCCTGGGGCTAAATGTCTCTCCCAGGCACATGAAAACATGAATATTCTTACATCACAGCTGCCTGGGGGGATGGATAACAGGTGGGACAAAGAATAGACTCACATGAAGTTCAAAAGGAAAGGCTGAGGGAATGAGATGTCCTTAGGTAGCTTGGGAAGTTCTGCACTGTTCTAGGAACTTAGATGCCCAGTGGCTTGAGATGGCAGTAGTCTCTCCCCTCTGACTGACCTTGAGGCCGAGGTATAAAATTGGCCAGCTGAGTGCTGCAGGTATGCTCAACACGCACACAGGGCAACTCGGAGAGTGGGAGAATTATCGATTCTAGAAGGTTAAGAATCTTTGTTTAATCATTAGCTCACCACAAAGTTAGCTGAGCAAAAACATTAGCAGGCACACATGACATAGAATAAAGACTGCATAATTACCTGGAAAATCACTAAACAAATAGCAACTAAGAAAAGCAGCAGCGACAACAAGCCCTACTGAAGGGACAGAACATGATTTCCAGAGCTGCCAACTTAGGTTATTTGAGGTGTCCAATTCTGAAAAAAATAAAACATACAAACAATAATATTTAAAGGCAAAAAGCAATTGATAGGAAGTGTTTCTGAGGAAGCCCCAAAATTAAAATTACTAGACACATACTTTAGATCAGCTGTTTTATGTATGTTCATACAACTAAAGGGGACTATATCTAAAAAACGAAGGGAAAGCTGAGCATGGTATGCTCTCAGTACTCTGGGAGGCTGAAGCAGGATGATTGCAAGTTCAGGCCTAGCCTAGCCAACTTTTGGTTGGCCAACTTTTCAAAGCCTTGTATCAAAAATAGAAAGTAAAAATAGGCTGTGGATGTGGCTGAGTGTAAAAGCTGTGTTCAATCCCCACTACTGCAAAACCATAAGAAAAGCCAGAATGAATGGAAATAATGAAGAGTTTCAGATATAGAAATTATAAAAAAGAACAAAAAAGTGTGGAATTTAAAAGTGCAGTACAGGGGCTGGGGATATAGCTCAGTGGAATAAGCGCTTGCCTAGCAAGCGCAGGGTCCTGAGTTCGATCCCCAGTACCGCAAAAAAAGAAAGAAAAGAAAAAGAAAAAAAAAAGTGCAGTAGGGCGACCAGGTGAGCGGCAGAGGGAATCTCTCCCAGAGACCGATCCTTTGCGCGTGGGTGCCCGGTCCGTGGATGCAAAATTCCAACTGATCAGGCTGCTCTCCGCGGCATGAGCATTAAAGGGCCAGCTGGACAAGCCGGGCGGCAAGAAGAGGGCGGATCCTGAGAGCTGGGCGCCCGAGAGATCGGTGAGGCGCTTCGGCCGCAGCTCGGCTCAAATCACGTACAGCCGAGAGAGCGATTGCGGCGGGAGGAAAGCCACCAACTCCTGAACCCGATCGGCTCAGAGATGGCTGTAACCAGGATTTGTTGGAGGCGGCGGAGCAGAGGAAACTCAGAGAACGAGCTACTGGGACAGATTGCGCCAATCTGGGCAGCGTTCCGAGATCCCGCTCAGAGCCCCGCCCCCGCAGCCGGCGCTGCGCGAACTGGAGCGGCTGCGATTGGTGGGATTTCTGAGTCAGGAAAAAGCTCGATCCACGGAGATACATCTGAACGGCATTCCTGCCTGCAGGATCCCAGGGTGAGTTGAGTGGGCGCTCTAACCGGTTTTTCCTGAGTCGGGAAGAAGCTCTGCCCAGCGAGTGACATCAAAGCAGCTTTAAGGACTGCGGGATCTCTCAGGTAGGAAGAGCTAGCTAGGCGCCCCTAGGCGATTTGTGAGGCGGGAAGGAGCTCCACCCAGGGAGGAACACCTGAGTGGCCTGTCTGCAAGGCGCCTGGGGCGGCGACCTGTTTATACGCCCCAGCCAGGGCTCGGGGTAGGGAGTAGAAGCGGAAATCTCAGCAGACAGCTTAAGGGATATTCTCCCAAAGAGAAGGAATCATTGGAGCAGCCTCTGCAGCAGACCTTTGCCTGCTGAACTGCCTGGGGAATTTATAGCTCCACATTTTGAATCTGATACCCAAAAATGGGAAAACAGAGGAACAAAACGCAGTCTCAAAACTCAACCCCACCCAGAACAAGTTTTGAATGTGAGGATACAGGGGAACCAGGAAATCA